>CAUYPK010090628.1:0-51052 GCA_963574355.1 Loris lydekkerianus
TAATGAGGATACTTTATGACTATGCTAATGCTAGGTGACAGTGTTGTTGTGTAAATCAAGCAGAATAGTTTGTATAAGAGTGTTTTGGGTGGCGCCTGTGGCTCAAAGGAGTAGGGCGCCAGCCCCATATACTGGAGGTGAGGGGTTCAAACCTGGCCCTAGCCAAAACCTGCAAAAAAAAATATATATATATATAGTTTTTTAACTATATATTTATATCACTATTTATTTAATTCTAGTTTGATGAATATTTTGGCAGTTTCCAGAGTATTGCTGTGGCCGTTATTATTACAACCAACATGCTTATGCATACATAGACAAATATACTTTCAAGAACCATCATGAAGCATAATTTCAGAGTAAATTCTTACATGTGACATTTCTGGATTATATGGCACATACATTTAAAATGTTCATAGATACTGTCAAATATACTACAGCTTTAGGTTGACTGTTGTGTCACGTATTTATGAATCATTTTTCTATGAATTATTCATGTTCCTAATTTTCTCTTAAATTGTTTGTATTAATTTTTCTTGGTTTATTATGGAAATTAGCCTTTTCTGAAAATATGTATCATAAATATATTTTCATACCTTTATTATAGTGAATGTCATTGCATAAGAAGTTATAGTCCCAGATAAAAAAATATAGTTGCTCAAAGGAGTTTCACCATTTAAAGCTCATACTTTATAAACTACCCATAATTTCATCTGTTATTTTTACAGTTTCATTCTTATAAATAACTCTTTAATTTACTTCAAATTTATTTTTATATAAAATATTATGTAGATATTTAAGTTCCTTGGCCCAACATTTTTTTAAAGGTACTGGGAGCTGTTAAAAGAGATCTAATAGTGAACAAAAATATACAGGTTCCTATGTCAAGGAGCTTCTAGTGTGGGGGGAGACTTCCCATAATCATATATCCCCATCAGAATTATGACCCATGCTAGAAATTAAAGGTATGCTGTGCCTTTAGTAAATAAAATTTTTACTTATCAAGGAAGGTTTCCCAAACTATTTGAACAGAAATTACGAAGGATGATCTATAATTAGGGAGGTTTGGTTCTGTGGGGCAGGGAGCCTTTCAGACAGAGAGCGTGAGTGGAGCTCTGTAGAACAATTACAGTAGGTCTAGATAACAGCAAGAAGAACATATGGATTGGGGGAAGGATCCAGGGAAACAGTTGCATGAGATGTAACTGGAAACGTTGGCAAGGACCAGATTAGGAAGGGCCTTGAAGATTATGGTAAGAATCCTGATTTTAATCTTAAAATCACAATGTGGCCTGTTGAGGATTTCATGTTGAAGGAATACATAATTAGCTTTGTATTTTGCAAAGATTATTTTTACAACAACAGAGAAAATGGACATAAGAAAGCTAATCTTACCATCGCCCTCCTTAATAACTATACAACAGGTAAAAGCTCTTCTTCATGGGATGCCCACGACTGCCAAGCAGTTGACATGAATTGTTTTCTATGTTCATAATAATCATGCAAGTCAGATATTGTATTGTTTGTATTAGAATAAGTTGCTGAAGCAAAAAAAGACTCAAATGAGCAGTTTCAAGAACAATGCCCATTTTTCTTTCATAGAACAGTCCAATGAGTGCTTCAGCTCATCAGCAGTGCTCTCCATGCAGCCTTTCAGGGACAAGACTCCTTCCCTCGTATTTTTCCAAATCCTGCATCATGTTGTTCTTGTACATGGGCCGAAGGCTGTTCCATCATGCCAGGAGAATGGCAGGTGTGGACAAAGCAGCCCCAATGTTTTAAAGGCACTCAGACAGAACCAGTGCATGGCTTCTCTTTGTAGTTTACCAGTAAGACCTCAACCACGTGGAAGTATATCTCCCCAAGTAAGGCTGGGAAATGTAGTCTTGCTGTGAATGCCCAGGAAAAAGGGGAGAAATGAGATCTTCCCTGATAATGATTCTTCATAAGCATGAAGAAAGTGCCCCATGGAGAACTTAAATAACATTCCCAAGTGAACACAGAAGGAAGTGCCTGGACCAAAGTTTAATTTCTTGCCTATCTGACTTGAGATGCTTAACCTTTTCTTTACGATACTGAATTTGCTACATGCTAACTTACTGGCCTTCATATCTTTCTCTGAGCTATTAAAAATTCATGATGTAAAGGGAGAGGACAGAACTGGCCCTCTTTCTCTTCAACTCTTTACATCATGCATTGGCAAACTACAGCTGTTCAGCCAAATTCAGTGTGCTGCCTATTTTTATAAACTAAGTTTTATTGGAACAAATCTCATTCTTTCACATATTGTCTAAGTCTGCTTTTACATCAAGATGGCAGAATCAAATAGTTGCAACAGGACTACAAAGCTGAAAATATTCAGTATTTGGCTTGTTACAGAAAGTTTGATGACCCTGCTATAGAGTATCTTTGTTCGTCCAAACACTTTTTCCCCATGGAGAATTTGTTAATCAAATATGCTGTCAATTTTTATAAGATGAATAGCAAAGTATGAGATTTCCACCTGCTCAACAAAGAGACTGAGTATCAACTTAACCAAATAAGAATGCTACAATAAAGCTATTTAAGAGAAGAAATAAATGTTAAAATAAGCATTTCAAACAGGACCAAAGAGAGGCAATATCAGTGCCATGCTGAAAGGCAACAGAGTAACTGTAAGAATAACAGAAACACATTCTGGAGCTGTTCCCTTTATACAGTGTTGATAAAATTTGTTAATACCATATGTTAGTCGTATGGAGGGAGGCATGGTCTCTGAATTTTGGAATTTTACCAGCAAACTTGTAAGATCTGAAGTCACAGATTTGCTGAACTGCTCATCTCTCTCCAGTCTGTGGCTGAAGGTTATAGGAGGAGAACAAGAAGGAAATGGGAAAGCTGTTCTGGGTGCCACTTGGATTGAGTGAGGCTGGACAGGACACACTCTTGTCAATCAGTTCTACATGTCAACGTTCAAATGGAGGAAACGCTGCTGCTCCCTCTTGTAGATTTTGTTTTATTACTATCACAGGGGATTTTAACAGAGTGATAAGAGTGGCTCTCAAGCTATCATCCAGCTGTGAGACTAACAGGGTCACATCCCCTCAGTGAGGCTGGTTAGGGACATCATCATTCATCAAGTCAGTATGCCCATGAAAAGGAGGAAAAGGAGCAGGAACATCAGTAGGCCTAAGTTTGCACCCATTTTTTGTGTGTACACCAAATGAGTTCATTCTATTTCAGTCTTTGTGCTATGGCTCCTACGCAGTTTCTCTTCAGTTTGTCAGGTCAGACTGACGCCTGGGGAATCAAACCTTCTTCAGGGCCTTGGTTCTGAAGCCAAAACCTAACCCCCATGTCATGTGGGGTCCAGGGAAGCCAGGGAAGTAGTATTTTCATGGGTCAGAGGACCGGGTAACTGGATCCCTGCAACTCTCACGACCCTGGGCTTTGGGTTCTTGGGACTTTTTCTCCCCAGAATGAGAGGCAGAAGATGAAATCTCCAGAGTTATAAAGAGATGAATCATTTCCTCCTCTGTGTCAAGAAGAACCCACTGCAGCTGCTGAACGGCAAGCGCCCGTCCTTCTGGCAAAGCATTTTCTCAGCATATTGTAACAGTCCCTAAGTCAGAAGTTTACAGTGTTTTCTTGATGCTATGGGAAATGATAAAAAGAATTCCAGCATCCTTCATCCTCAGATTCTTATCATAAACATATCACTTTCAGGGAAGCACACGTAGTTCTAACCTCCTTTTCATCCTCTCTCACTTGGCGGAGATCAATTTGTGTCCTTGGTTTTCTTGCCCTCACCCAACCCCCTGCTTCATTGGAAAACTCTGGGGCTTGAATTATTGTAGCATAATTCATGCCCAGATGCTGCAGGGATACTTGGCCTTCAGGTTTGTGCCTGGCTACACCAAAGGCGTGAGTTATTACACAATAATTCACGTCATGTCATGTCTTATTGCTTAATTAACTTTCCTATCAGAGTATTACATTTTTTGCATCAGCAAATGTGATGCCTTCATATGACTTAAAAGTGGTCCTTTATTTTATGCTGGTGGGTCATGAACACTATGGGACAATTTATTAAAGGTGAGTTGAAATTCGGGGCTGCATCTTTTACGTAAATAAAATATCAAAACTGCCCTCTGCATTAGGGGAAACAAAAAGTCAGGACTACTAGTCTTTTGCATCATAGTAAAAAGAAATTACTCCTGGGTGTTTTTACAGATAGAAGAGTGGAATTGTCTTGGTGGACTTCTTTCCCCCTGTCCAATATTCTAACTGTTCCAATTTCAAAACATCTGCTATCCTGTTTTTTTTGTTGTTTTTTTTTTTTTTTGTTGTTGTTGTTGTTGTTTTCAACTGGTTTTAGTTCTGCAGGTGTGATCACAAGGGGGAAAACATCTGTGGTTTGCCTTAGAAAATGAAGAGGAATATATGCAAAACTGGCAGACAAGGATCAGCTGCCACTAGGTAACAACCGTCACAGTGTTTATTAGCTTCACAAACTGGGAATCTGTCATTTAGGATTTTTCCCAGCGGCACATCCTGAGCTTATATTCTGTCCACAGGTCAAGAGAAAAGTGTACATTTACTTTTAACTTCTTAGGCTCAAGTCACTCTCTGCTTATCAAATAAACTATTAGATCCTATGCACCAAAGACCACTACAACTCATATCCTCAGTTCTGAGGGAAATTGTTTTGTCTTCCTTTATGTGATAGTCAGGTGTGGCCATAAGGGAAGAAAGACTCATGAGAAAAAGTTTCTCCATGTCACAGATCCCGGAGGCAGGAGGCATGAGACACCATGCAAAGCTATGTGGGAAAGGCATCAAGGTGTTGGGGGGCAGAACACAGAAGCCAGGGAAGTTTTAGTGCAGAGACTTTATTGGGGTTGCCAAGCAGTTGAGGACTGGCTAGTGTGATTGGGCAGGCTCTGAGCCACAGTGCTGGTCCCCAGTTGTCTACTGCCTTGCCCTGGGATGATCCAGATATAGGACTATTACCACCTAGACTGACCAAGCCAGATGAACAAGGGGGGGAGGAGGCTCTGGATTAATTTGTTTGCATATTGAATGTAGTATCAGTAAATCCTTATTGTCTTTAAAACTCGGCTGGTCCCCTACCCCTACCACACTGGCAGGCTGTGCCCAGGTACAAGCATTTTTCAGAGGTCAAATCATCATAATATAAAGAAACACACATACACACATTCATAATACAGAAATGAAGATGGGATGCAGTAACAATGGGGGTTGCCAAGGCAGGTTTGTCTCACTTGTTGGTGACCAGCAGGCCAAAGCTGAGGGCTGAGATGAGCTCGCTGTTTAGTCATAATGGAAACATGCTGGGTTTTGCTAGAACTTGAGGAATGTTTAGAATAAGGAGTAAATTTTGGGATTTTGTTATGTGGGCCACTTTTATAGAAGTTAGATGATATCTCAAAGTGGTTTTGATTTGCAATTCTCTGATGATTAAGGATGATGAGCATTTTTTCATGTGTCTATAGGTTGTGCTCCTGTCTTCTTCAGAGAAGCTTCTGTTCAAGTCTCTTGCCCACAATGAAAAGGGATCACTTGTTCTTTTCTTATTAATAAGTTTGAGTTTTCTGTAGATTTTGGTTATCAAACCTTTGTCAGAAACGTAACCTGCAAATATCTTCTCCCATTCTGAGGGCTGTCTGCTTGCTTTACTTACTGTGTTCTTGGCTGTGCAGAAGCTTTTTAGTTTGATCAGGTCCCAGTAATGTATTTTTGATGTTGCTTCAATTGCCCGGGGGGTCCTCCTTATAAAGTATTCTCCCAGGCCAATTTCTTCAAGTGTTTCCCCTGTACTCTCCCCAAGTATCTTTATAGTTTTATGTCTTAAGTTTAAATCTTCTATCCAGTGAGAGTCAATTTTTGTTAATAGTGAAACGTGTGGGTCCAGTTTCAGTCTTCTACAAGTTGCCAGGCAATTCACCCAGCACCATTTGTTAAATAGGGAATCTTTCCCCCAATTTATGTTTTTGATATGCTTACCAAAGATCAAATGATGAGAAGTGTCTGGGTTCATCTCTTGGTTCTCTATTCTGTTCCGTACATCTCCCTCTCTATTTTTGTGCCAGTACCTGCTGTTTTAATCACATAGATTTATAGTATAGTCTAAAGTCAGGTAGCATGATTCCTCCTGCTTTGTTTTTATTTCTCAGTAAAGTCTTGGCTATTCAACAAATGCTGATGTGGAGAAAAGGGAACAGTTTTGCACTTCTGGTGGGAGTGCAAGCTAATATGCTCCTTTTAGAAAGAAGTTTGGAGAACACTTAGGGATCTAAAAGTAGACCTGCCATTTGATCCTGCAATTCCTCTAACTAGGTATATCCAAAAGACCAAAAATCACTTTATAACAAAGATATTTGCACCAGATTGTTTATTACAGTTCACTTCATAATTGCTAAGTCATGGAAGAAGACCAAGTGCCCATTGACCCACAAATCGATTAATAAATTGTGGTATATGTACACTATGGAATATTATGCAGCCTTAAAAAGATGGAGACTTTACCTCTTTTATGTTTACATGGATGGAGCTGGAACATATTCTTATCAGGAAAGTATCTCATGAATGGAAAAAAAGTATCCAAGGTACTCAGTACTATTATGAAAGAAATTTATAATCACCCACACTTTCATACAAATGATAAAACACAACTATAGCCCAGGATGAAGGAGGGAAGAGGAGGGGAAAGGGAGCAGAGGGGGAGGGTGGAAGGGCAGAGTAAACGATGGAACCACACCTGTGGTGCATGTTGCAAGGGTACATGTCAAATCTATTAAGAGTAGAGTATAAAAGTCTTAACACAATAATTAAGTAAATGAGCTGAAGGCTATGTTAACCAGTTTGATGAAGCATTCCAAAATGTATATAAAATCAGCACATTTTTTCCTAGCCAGATAGAGTTAGTGGAAGGCACACAGAATTTGAACTTAGACATTGATCTTAACCTAAAAACCACCACTTGTTGGCTACATGACTTTAGGTAAATTAATATGTCTAAACCTCAATTTCTTTAACCGTACTATAAGGCAAGTAATTGCCATCTTAGAGGGCTAAGATGACATTTAAATGAGATGTATAAGATACTGTAATTTTCATAATTATCATGGATCTCTAATAAAAGAGCATAAACTCTGATTCTTTAAATTTTTTATTTGTGGTTTATGCAGAAAAGAAAAAGTGGCCTATGAAAAATGGAGTAGTTCTAAGAAAAAAAACTGACAATATGAATTAAGCAGAGTTTGTTTGCTGGAGAGGAGGAGAACCTACATTATCATACTTCCCAATAAGCTAATGCATTAATAGATTGGGATGGCCAGCAAGAGATATTGAATTCCTAGGTTTAGGCCCCAGGGAAAGATGTTAAGTCTCACTCTGAAGAAGACCAAAGGGTGTGGTTATCCAGAGTTATCATCTTAGTCTTTAGAAAAGTTAGCATTACATGTAAGTAAAAGGGGGATTTAAAAAACTGATATCAGGAAGCCAGATATGTTTCAGGGCAGATCCTTTTGAAACTGAGAATCTGTAAAGGGGTTTTCTCATTTCTTACACAGGTCAAAAAGAAGTTGCCTTCCCCTAAAATAATTCTTTCAGAGAGCCATAAATGTGATTAGCCACCTAGTAGTCATTCATACTTTAGTATAAATTATTACAGTCAAATGGTGTCCTTTAAACATTACACTAAGAGAAGAATTTTCATGGGGGCTACTGAAGGAGAAGAATAACTCTTCTATCCAAATGTTAATTTTTAAGCTCTATTGCTCACCCCCTGCCCAAAAGGGAATCACATAGTGGGAGATTATAATTTCCAGCTGCCAGAGACAGATGCATTCAGCTTTTGGATTTATCCACAACAAATACAAAGATTGAAGTCAAGCTGAGAAGGCAGCTGTTGCTGAGGAGATGGCCAAGAAGGACTGAAATCAAAGATGTGTCCAATCCCAAATCAAAGAGAGGGAGCATATCAACAGGGGTGCAAGATGAGATGAAAGAAAGGGTACTAAGAGCTCAAAAGTTGGGAGAATGATGGCAAAGACAAATGAGTTCAGCAGTTGGATTTTTATTCCTTAGCCTGGGTCTTTCTGCAGCCACAAGTCTTTCTGCAGTGACGACAGCACTACTGGTGCTAATCGGCTGTCTGGGACATTGCAAATAGAATATTATTCCAAATAGAACCACTTAGGGGACATCAGAGAAACTATTGAAAGACACTGGTCACAAAGGGGAGAGTAAGGCACTAAAAAGCTGTGATGGGGGCTTCAGAGTGGAGAAACCAAGAACTAATTGAGTCTGTTTTTATAATCTCACTAAGCAGGAACCCTCAGGTTAAATGTAAGTGATCTTGAGATCCGAGACTGCAATTGGTATTTAATTAGTAAGATTGAATCTTGCTGTTTTAGGAACCCTTGAACAAACGTGTCCCAAAAGTGTGAGGGTACATGGCTCCAGTGGTCTCCTTTGGAAGGGAATGAGTATGGAATGATATGGTTTGAACAAGGCTCCCAGTTAACTAAAGGATTTTCTTCCCAATGGGTGAGATCATTAACTTCCAGGAGAAGCTGCAAGCAAGGGCATTAGACATATTCAGCTGACCTCTGCTAAGCCATGGCTTAACACTGATCAGAAGTCTTAAAAATCATCCGCAAGGGCAGTTGTCTGAATAGACATGTGTGCATGAGGAAATGCATCTTCTTATAGGTATGATCATGCACTGGCCCTCGAATACAGAAAAACTCCACAAACTTTGCCAATGCAATCTGACCAGAGTTCTTAGCAAAGACATAGGCGAGCCAGCCACTTTCTACCACTACACAGGGGCATTAGAGCAGTAACCAGGGGTGACCTGGCAGCATCCTCCATACCCCAGCAGCTGCTGCTTCTGAAGCTAAGCTCTACCATCTCATTGTCCTCGCATCAGTAGCACACAGCTGCCTTCAGTCATCTCACTGAGGATGGGGGGGGGGGGGGGGAAGCATCTTGTTTAAGAAGGGCCATCCGCTTTGCCTCTTTTCTGGTTTCACCCACATTCCACAGTTACACTCAACAGTGTTCACTCAGCCACCTCTAACCTTCTCTTGGCAAGAAGTCCTGGCCAAGTTTCTGACCACAGCTGTTCCACCTAGAGTATAGCTGGTTGGTTAGAGAATGATCTAAAATAGCAGCATAGTTCAGGAGAGGCTAGAAACAGGGACCCTCAAAATTTTTAAACAAGGGGCCAGTTCACTGTCCCTCATACTGTTGGAGGGCCGGACTGTAGTTTAAAAAGAAAAAAACAAAACTATGAACAAATTCCTATGCACACTGCACATATCTTATTTTGAAGTAAAAAAACAAAACGGGAACAAATACAATCACACCGCCTCCTGTGGCCCGCGGGCCATAGTTTGAGGATCCCTGAAGGAGAGGAAAGTTTGTAGGACTCCACAGTTTGCTGAAGGTGTATTTGCATATGCACACGCTTCTTTTTGTAGGTATAGATAGATGGGTTGGTGGAGCACGTGGTCATGTGAGGACAGATATGTGCTTATCTGATAGGGAAAGATCTGAGTCAGGGATAGCTGAAAAGAACATGTGATTGGCATTTATTGAATTGAGAATGCATGTATATTATTAGATCTTATTGAAAATTAGCAACCCAAATTAAATTAGGCACAACAAGATGACCTTCCAAATATTTTTAAAGCATCATACATCTCTGTGAGTGTTATGAGTTATAAGGTTCAGAAACGGCAAATGACGTATTATTCATATAAATAGGTCATCACAATTTGTGAGATTTTGTTATAGTTCTGTGGCTTGCTTTGCCAAATATGCTCATAAGTGATTGCAATGAGAGTACCTTTATAAATTACAAAACAGATGACCCTGAGAAATTTGTGTGCCTCTGCTCCCAGATCTTTAATACATACCAACTGGACTAATACTTTAGGTCATTTAAGAATCTTCCCATGATCTGACCCCACTTAACCTATCATTTCAGGCTAGCTAAACTGTTGAACATTTGCTATTTTCCAAGCACCTTACTAATCTCATGGTGATAATGTGATAAATAAGATATAGATCCTCTTTACTTTTTCCTACAGTCTCTCAGAACCGTGTAAGTAAAAGCTTACTACAAAAGGCATAGAAGGGATTATTTCTATTTTAAAAAAGGGTACAAAACTATAGAGAAGATAACATGTGAAGCTGACCTAAGGAACAAGTAGAAGATTTTCAATCAATATTAAAGAAGGGATGTCATAGGTAGAAGAGATGGCATCAGCAACACCATGGAGAAGCAATAGGGCAAGATCTGTGTGACTCATGCCAATATTAGTTAGTGAGCTCATGACTGGAACTGAAACAACAAAGGTATATGGAGGTCATATTTTTAAACTGGACCTTGGAGGCCAGTTTGAAGATATTTATCTTGACCATAGAGGAAAGAGGGTCAGAAGTTAAAACACTTAGGAAGACTATATAAGAGAGACAAGAAATTGCATCATGAGTACCAGATAAGGGATAATAACATGAAGTTGCAAGAGATACTCAGACCCCTACCTACTGGACTTACCAAGAAAAGACATCTCAAAGCTGAAGACCAATGCTATACATCCCTGAATTAGGAGACTTTTCAGAAGAACCAGTAAAGCAATCCACATAGAGTAAATATGGGGGAGGGGGGCTCCTTTGGGGGGAGTGTTGAGTTTTTGAATCATTATTTACTGTCTTCAAATTCTCTCCAAGTGGGGTGGGTGGGAAAATAGTTTAGCTATTTTTCTCTGTGTAACCAAGCCAAGTGTCTCCTAGAGATTCTGTCGTGAAATTTGAAACATCATTAGGAAGGGAAGACTGTTATAAACATTTGCTGCATCTGGAAGCTCATGGTCCCAGGAGAATGCACAGAATATCTTGGATGTTGGATCCTAAGACAGAGCAAATGAACCAAGGTCCCCACCCCCCTCATATTTTTATACTAATTGAAGCAGATGTAGCAAGAACTTCAAGCTTCCTGTAGACCTAGCCCAGGTGTGGTTTGCAATTGGCTGGTCATACTGGTGATTTATAGACTAATGTGAGAAGGATACTCAGAGCCACTCATCAGAGTGAGTAGAGAAAGCCACACTAGCTCTGTAAGACTGCTGGTTGGCATCAAAACCACCTAAGACATCATACTGACTAATTGGAAGCTGATTACCAACACCCAAAGAACAGGAAAAGCATCAGCTGCCTGGGAGGCAAAGATTGCCAGCTTTCCACCTTCAACATGCAGGTGATCACATGCACGAGTTGTTTTCATTCACCCTAACCTTCTTGATACCCCCAGCAACAGAACAGCTGCCTGAGATGGGAAGTAAAAAGATACAGAACCAATCACAGCCTACTCCTGGGCATTCAGCTTCCAGCAGCCTAGCAATGTCTAATTTAGTTAAATATAAATTGCTCTGAAGCAAGTTTGAGATATTTGTTCATTTATTTTTGAGAAAGAGTCTGACTTTTTCACCCTGGGTTGAGTACCATGGCATCATCATAGCTCACAGCAACCTCAAACTCTTGAGTTCAAGCAATCTTCTTTCCTCAGCCTCCTGAGTAGTTGGGACTACAGGTATCTGCTACAATGCCCAGCTAGTTTTTCTATTTTTAGTAGAGATGGGGGGTCTCAATATTGCTCAGGCTGGTCTCAAATTCCAGAGCTCAAGCAATCCACCTGCCTCAACCTCCCAGAGTGCTGGGATTACAGGCAACTACATCCCACCCAAGTCTGATATTTTAATAACTGGATTGCAAAAATCAGTAAACTAAGGTGTTTATTACTGGAAGACACTGTCAAAAGTAAGGCTTCCTGCCACCCATCAGGGTGGATGTTCAGCTTAGTATATTCAGTAGCACTTTGAAGAAACAAAAAAAACAAAACAAACAAACAAAAAAAAAAGATGTATTTTAGAAACTTGAGGCAGCCCAGTAGAAACAGTTAAAATTCCAAGTAGTAAGGATTTGAACTAGGAGACTATCACTGAGAAAAGGTGAGTGGTGTAAACATTACTTTATAGATAAGACTGAAGAACTTATGAGTAAATATAAAGAGAGGAAAAGAGCAAGGCCTCTACTCACTTTTGAATCTCTTTACTTTGGGGGTAGGATGAAGTGGGGGGGGGGGGCAAGCAAGCTTTTGAAAATTCCATAAAAATCCGTGGCTCACAGCACAGGAACATGCACATATTTACTCATACCCCAGACTTTGCATGCCATTTCCAGGAGGTCTGAAATACCATGAAGCCCAGTCACAGACCTCTTAAAGGAAGTATGAATTCTAGCCTGAGTGAGAGGGCTACAACATCATTAAATAGAGTAAGGTGACAATAAAGTGAATGATTTGTTAGTAGAAATTCCAAAACTGTATCTCCCTCAAAGCTTTCGTCTAACTTCCCATCTATTCAACACCTCCACTTGAATATCTTCAGGATTCTCCAATTCATCTCATCCATAAATGAACACTCACCTGTTCTGAAGTCTTGTTCTGCTTCTCATGTTCCCCAGGTTGGTTGAAATGCCATCACTTGCCATGTTGGTTGCTTAAGCCAAATTCTTCAGGACTATTCTAAACCATTCTCATTCTTTTCTTCCCAATGTCAGGGAGCCGCCCTGGGATCAGGGTCTGCTAAGACATGTGGAAACTGGTGGCGACCAACTATATAGAGTTAGAAATGACCGCAAAGGAAGAAACATGAGACACAGAATAGAATTAAAGGTAGGAACTCAGGAGTCCATTGCCCATTTGTGGGATTCTGGCAATGGCATGAAGTCTTTGCTCCACTCTGCTGTCTTTGGAGTTTATTTGCCCAGAGGGTAAGATGAGGGAGGGAACAAAGATGACAGCAGTTTTGAGAAAGCAGCTCCTCTATTCTTATTATTTAAGGGTTTGACTCACCTTGGGAAATCTGAAATCTGAACCTTGTATTGGGAGAGCCTCTCACTTGAGATCACACACACAGATTTCTAGGGAGGTGTTAAACTCTGCTAGTTCCTTGTGGAGTAAAACACCACTGGCATTAATCTCCTCTGAGGAAATGGGTGGGAGGGAGGAATTTTCCTCCCCTGCCACTACAAAGGATCTTCCTCCAGGATAAGGGATATAAGCTCTTCTGCCCATTTCTCAGGGCTCGAGCTACTCCCTTGTTCTCTGCCCCAGGTAAATGCAAATCTCCACAATGAGTATCTGCTTTGCCTGTTCACTAGGCAGGGAACAACCCAGTTAATGTATCTTTCTAGGTCTTTCCCATAGTCTCTTCTATGGCCATTTTTCCTCAGAGTGCTCGCAGACCCAGCAGGGGTGTTTGTAAGCTATATCCCCAACAGGCTAGAATTTCAGAAAAGGCAGGAAGCTTAATAGCAATGGCTAGCTTAAATGTAAACTAGCTGACTTTTCTTTGTTCTGACTCACTCAGTTTACTTTTTAGTTTTCCTCTTTTCCTGGGGTTACTTTCCTTTGCCAAGAATGGGGTCTTTAGTCCTCAATCTCCCAGCACCCCAAACCAGCCAGCCACTCTTAACCCTGTCTCTCCATTCCCCTAGCATTTGCCATGAGTATAACAATTTCTCATTGTGTCTTTTAGCTTCCAGTTTGGTCCAGCTAAAGCGATGTTTCACAAATAATAATCTGATCATGTCATTTTAATATTTTAGTCAAGCAGAGGTTTTCCTGGTCCTAGAGATGTAATCCACATTCCTTTGCTTAGTTTCATGGCAGTGAATGATCTGGCCACTGGTTATTGATCATCGCAGTCTCTCTCCTACACACACCAGCCACCCTGAAACACTCACTTTCCTCAAAGCCTCATGCATCTCTTGAACTGTGTGCTTGCACCCTCCTTCTCCTGGTCAGATTCTATCTATCCTTTAGGTTTTCAATTAGACATCCCTTCCTTGGGAAGCTTTTTCTCAACCTTTCCCTCCATCTAAATTCCATGCCTCTCTTTGTTTTCTTCTGGTACCTTGTGCTTACTCTTTAAGCACCAACACAGTATTGTGTCTGTTTGTTGAATTTATCTAGCTGCACACTGGCAGTTCCTGAGAGCAGGATGGGTATTCTGTTCATTCCCTCTGTGAGACATAGAGCAGTTTCGGGGACACAGTAGGTGCTCAAAAAGTATTTGTTGACTGAATGAATTAATGAATGAATAATAAATGGGAATAAGAAAGTGGGATAGTGATATGAAGAGGAAGCAAACTGAGGAGAAACAATCTCTAATTTTCTGTGACATCCCCATTACTGTCTCCACACCTTTGTTCTTGCCACCTTGGAATGGCTCCCCCCCTGCTCCTCCCACACACACCTCCTACTCCAAGAAGACTTGCCTAACTTGTCAACACCCAATGCCCACATGCTTTCTTACTTCTCTAAACTTCTTTGGAACTTATTACCTGTAAAGTACATTTTAGCCTGTGATTACATACTATCTTATAATTCCGCCACTTGTTTTGCTGGAGAAAGTTTTATCTTCACATTGAGATAAAATTTATTTTACTTACAAAATGATTTTTTTTTTTTCATTGAACCTACCACAGACCTAGGTACTTAGTAACATGCTGGGGAAAGTTGGCACTTAATAATCCCTGCTGACTAATTAACGTCATTAACAGTCATCAATTTCCTTCTATTCAACATTGAGTCTTATGAAATTTTCCTAGTCATTTCATTTCCAGGAATGAATCAAGGAGTCTGGCCCTGCCTGAGAAGTAGATCTTTTGATGATAGCCAGGCTACTACTAATCCAAGGATCAAGCCTGGGAAATCCAATAATTTAACAAACACTTATTAGAGTACAATGTATGCTAAACCCCATCCTATTACCCTACTACCCCCATACCTATTCACCTGCTATAAATCGTTATAAGGATGGTGATTGTCAGGTTCCCTTGAAGCAGAGCCTGAGGAAGGGATTCTTGTGTTGATGTTCTCAAGGGAAAAGGAATGAATGCAGCAGGATCAAGCAGAAGAAAGATGAACATGCTTGTGGCTTAGCTACAGTCTAGTGGTACCTGGTCAACAGGGAGCTCTGAAACATGAATTTTACTTCAGAATCAGCCCTACCTTGGAGATAAGGGCTGCCTTTTGTACTGCCTCAAGTCATTGGCTGCAAGCTGATGATGTGTCCTCCAGGACTCAGAGGGTCCCATGTAGCCAAAGTTGATTCTGCAGAGGAAGGGCAGCTATAGAGCTACCAGTGAATGTTCTCAGAAGCTGCAGGGTTCATGCACTCACCTGGTAAAAAGGATCTGGATGGGGCACCAAAAACATCTACAAAAGATAAACATTAGTTCATTTTTATAGAGAATATGCTCCATCCAGTAAATTTGGGGAAAATGAAGAATAATCTTTAATGAGAAACGTAGTGAAGGCCTGGTTTTAGAAGATAGGGTATGCAAGAGATGAAAAGAGAGATAGATAGAAAGGTCACACATTGCTAGGAAACTAGTCCTTCTAAACAGTTCTCTATTTAGAGAGCAATTACAGAATTGAGGATAAAATAATTCTTCAAGAAATATATTCTGTTTTTAATTAAACAAGACATGGTGGAAATTTGGGGAGATGATTTAATATGTGATCTATGCCACACTAAATAAAACTGTTCCAGATTTTCAAATGACCGATTTCATTCTTTATTTTCAGTAATGCTAGCCCAGTTATCATAAGTCTTCCACAAGAGTTTAGAGGAACAATGGCAATCACTAAAGCCAAGTTTCATTTCAGTTTAATTCCTGATAGTTTTGTATCTCTCCATCCACCACAGAGTTCAAGTTATCAGGCCAATCTAAGCTGTAGTTATTTTTCAGCCTTCATTTTACACTTTTGCTTTGGAGTGGCTTGAGAATCACTGTTCACCTCAGATATAGAAAAATCTTAAACTCAAAACACAATCACTTCATTAGGCAGGGCAGGGTTTACTTACTGCCCTAACTGCTGTGCTTTGGTCTCTACTCTGAGCACTACAAACCAACTGAGACGGAAGGAGAACATGATGTTCATGGCCATTCACATGTTTGCCCTTGGCAGGTGGCTTTCTCCTTTGGCAGAACTGGCTGGCTGTGCAGTAGCACCTTTCGTAATTCTGGCTGACAAATCTTCCACTTACTAGTCTATGTGTGCACACTGGCACGACACCATCATCTATCCATTTCAGGGCGTGGCAGGATTATATTTCACAGGACCAAGTTTTTGCTTAATCTTCCTCAGGCCCCTACATGTTAGCCAAACACTTTGTAGGCTGAGAAAGAAATGTTCCCAAGTACAAAGACGCAGCAGGCACTGCCCCTAAATTACAACAAAGAGCATGCCATTAAAAATGTTTGTAGCTGGCTTATAGATAATGCAGAGTAATTAGCAATCAATTGGCATCTTAATAGCACAGGATATGGAGGGAACTGTAAGAGTGAATTTCACCATTAGCTGAGTAAAAAAAAAAGTTTTCTTAAGCTGCTCCATAAAGCTGAAGTCTGCAATTGTCTCAGGACTATGTGAAAGATCTAACAACCACATTCATTCCCATCCACCTACTTGGCAATGGAATAGGAAAATTCAGGGATTCAGTAAATGCCAGGGTCCCTCAATATGCAGAAACATGTCCTACTCATCTTTGTAAATTCAAAGCCTGTGTAGCTCAAAGCCTGGTGTTTAAGTAAATGTTCAATAAATGCTGTTAAAGGAAATAATTATTTAACCTAGTCTGCTTCCCTAATTTTCCAGGGACATAATGAATCATCTCAATTCTATTCTGGGTTATTATGTTTATAAAAACTGGGAGAAATGCCTAGTGTAATCAAACTTTGTAAATGTCTATAGGATTATTTAGATCAGCCTAACTATTGATGATTTCTTCAAATAGTAGAAACAAGAACCTCTCTTACTTTGGAAGTTAAAGTGGAGGTTTAATGTTAGTCTCCTAGTTGGACCACCATTCAGGATCTGGTTTGCTAAGAGATAGATATTGGATGCAGCCAGATATCTGAGAATTGTAAGAACTAATATGCTTTAATTTGAGAAGAAAAAAATTCATCCAATATTTTATACCCTGATCTGTCTTCATCTATGGAAAATGTTTTATTTATTCACAGAACATAAAGGAAAACAGTTATGCAAGAGTCCTTCAAAGAAAGAAAACATTGTTTACATGACTTTAATAACATTCAAGGTCTTCTTAAAAGGGAAAGTTGTCACATCTATAGAACATTTTGACCTCATGATTTTGAAGCTGAAGATTTTCTTCGATTTTTGCTCTTGCTTTCCTAAGGATGATGACAGAACATACCAAAGGATCCTTGCTTACAGTTTTTCCCTGGAGCAGCCAAGAAATAATGTTAGCCTTTTAGCTTAATTCATAATGAATAATAACCAACATAAAATAAAAATGACATATAAAATTATATTTGGTAACTAGGTTAGAAATTTGAAAACCTTATCTGGAAAAAGAAAAAAAAAGTAGACTTTGTAGGTAATGAAGTAATAAAATTAAATATGAAATTAAATATGATAAATTTGTATTTGACTAAACATTAAACAGAACAAAATTTTTTGGTCCTAGTATTTTTATTTTTGAATCAGTAATGCACAATAAGCATATCCAAGAGTATATAGAATAAACAAATACTTCCTTGCCCCTAGTCACTCCTTATTCCTTACTGGATATAGCAACTACAGTATAAGCAGGTTCTTGTATACCTTCCAAAAACACAATTGTAATATGAACTCAAAAATAAAATTGCTATAGCTAAGAGCATGTTCATCCTAAATTTTAATCAATTTCAATAAGTTGCCCATATAAGTTGAACTAATCTACATTCCAATCAGTAGTGTGTAAGAGTGTTGATTCCCAATACCCTTGCCAATATCTTCATCTTTCTGAAGTTTATTTTACATCTTTAAAGACAATATAAATTTTCTTTTATGTGAACTGACTACCTAGTTGAATCAGGACCATTTATCAGTTCCCCTAGAATTTTAAGTGCCACATTGATTACATACTAAATTATTCTATGAATTTGGGTTGATAGATGTTGTGTTTCCTTATTGATCAGTCTATATTCACTTTCCAGGACTATGCTGCTTTAATTATTGTAGATTTCTAATAGGTTTTAACATCTGATGGAAGTAGTACTCCCTCACTATTGTCATTTTCAGCACTTTTCTGGGTATTGTATATTTTTCCCCCAAGAAACTTTACAATTATGTTGCCTAGATAAAAACAAACAATAGAAAACACACACAAAAAAAAAAAAAGAAAAGAAAGAAAGAAAGGAAGGAAGAAAAAGAAAAACAAAACTCTATCATGTTTTTAGTATTACTAAGAGGAAAAGGTTTTTGATGAAATTTAGACCTGCAACATTAGAGATGATAACTGCTAAAAATGAAAACAAAATTCATAATGACAATGAAAGGGGTTCAGCAGTGTATCCAGAGGTGAGACCAGGAGAGGTTCAGGCCAAGGTTTGTGAAAGGGGACTGAGACGCACCTGGGCAAAGATGGCAGCTGCACTGAGAGTGGTTGAGGGCTTGTTTTTATACTGGGCATAGGGAGAAGATTCCACATGTTGCCAGAAGGCTTTGGCAGGGTAGGGTCTTTCTGGCAGAGCTCTGGGGTTGGGGCCCAGTAGACCTTTTGTTCTGGAAGGGGACGTGGGGGAAGGGCATAGACCCCTAACATTCCCTACTTTGTTAGAAGGGGTGAAAAGGTCAAAGGTTAGTCTTTTGGAGCTGTGTCTTGTTGGATAGGGCCGTAGTTGTCCTCAGTGGAATGAGTCAGATCTTAGTGGGGCTGTACAGGTTTGGGGTACACTGGAAAAGAGTTTGGGGAATAATAATAATTGGCTTGAAACCATAGCTGACACCTTTTTTTATCCTGTCTTGAATAAAAGAAGACAGGAATTGGATGACACAGAGGCATTGGTTAATAACAGGAGAATTGCAGTAAAGGAGTCTACTAAGAAGTATAATATCTAACATCCCCATGGGCTGTTAAACCAGGATCCCTCATTCTGAGAGTATAAATGGGTAGCTTTATGCTGGAGACGGGTGATGCTCTCTTGGACCAGGCCACACTTGCTGGTGTAGAAACAGCATGATTCCTGTAAGAAAGTGCAAAGGCCCCCTTTGTCAGAGATTTAGTTACTTAAGGCCATTTGGGTGTGATGAAATTGAGTCCATTTCAAAGTCCAACACGTTGGCCAGATAGAAGCAGTTTTTGTCAACTTAGGGGACCACCAGTTTCAGAAGGCAAAGGTAGTCTCCTGTTCTAAGGAGCCTTTCAGGGTCTTTCAGGACACGGTTTCAGAGCCCCGGCAGAGGATGCTTCCTGAGGAATGTAGAGTTGTAGTAGAGGCCAGGGGTAGGCTTTTCATCTCGTAGAAGGGAATGGTCTTCTTGCCTGGGCCTTTTTAGTAACTATCTCTGAAAAAGTCTTAAAAATGGCAGCCAATATTAGAAAAAAAAAAAAAATTCTGTTTTGGGAGCTGCTGTCGGTCCCATTTTCTTTTTCTCTACCCTCTTTCTACCTTTATTAAATAAACCCTTTATTAAAAGACCATGAAGGCCAGTTTAAAAGCTTCCTTTGTGGAACCTGAGGTTTTTTGTTCGTTTGTTTATTTGTTGATTTAAGTTTCGGCGTTTACATTGACTGAGAGAAGGAGCCAACTGGGAGATGAAGTATTTTGTTCTTCTCTGGTACTAAGATTTAAATTACTAATGAATTGAAAAGGTTTTAAGTAGGAAAAAAGGGCTGGATTTTTGTCCTGGCTTTATGAGATATACTATGACTTTTGACTGCTGAAATATCTTAGAGGGGGAGTCAGTGTGCGGGAGAGAAGAGAGTGTAGCTAGGGGGAGACAGTGACTGGGGAACCCTTGGGTGGAAGTTGATGGCCAGTGGAAAGTGATGGCCTGTAGGGGTGTGTGGCCAGTGTAGGCCAGAAAGTTGGTGATGGCTGAAGTTGACAATAAAAGAAGTGGGGCACGGGGAAGGAAGCTGGTGAGAACCTAGTGATGCAGGAGCATGAAGGGATTAGCAGGGTGGGGAAGGTGGATGGTCTTGAGGCTGGAGTGAATTAGGAGGGGAAGCAGTAGGAGCTTTAGGAATCCATGGAGGAAGGATGATGGGAAAGTAAGAGAAGATAGAGAAGGGTTGAGCCAGGAGTATCAGGTGAATACAGTATGATTTGCACAGGGAGAGGGAAGAGTTGAGGGAGAGAAAAGGCCTGAATCTACTTTTTTTTATTTGGAGGAAATTATTTAAGTCTTTAAGATACTGAAGTTAGAGGTTCTGTTCTTAGGCCATATAGACCTTGTCCCAAATTTGTATTGCGGCTAAGCCATATAATAGTAGAATATAAGACATTTTGGCCAAATCTTCCCTTTAAGGCCTACATTTTATATTGTCAAAGGAGACATATCCAGGGTATTTTCCTTGAGGGAATGGAAGGGCTGGCACCCATGTCTCAGATGTCCTTTCCCTTCCTGGGTGGAAAAGAGGGTGTCCCAAATTATCCAAAACCCAGGTTATTGAAGCAAAAGAGATTTTCTGAGAGGATATACATTCCCTGGTCCTCTCAGAGACCCATAGCCCCCTGAGGGCTAGAAGCTTGAACCAGGGCCCAACACTGGGACTAAAAACAAAAATCCTGGTTAAGTGAAAAAAAGTGGAGGTATGAAGACATAGAAGCATGGAGGAGGCCAAGGGGTGTTCTGTGTGAAAGTGTTCAAAAACCCTACTCACCCTCAGTGACAGATGGAGATCCTCTAAAAATCTCTAAAAGGCGGGTCCATGGAGTCAGGTCTGGGCAAAACCAGACAAGATTCCGAGGGAACTGGGGTGGTTGGGCCAGGCCACTAACCAACTGCCCATGCTGAGTTTCAGCACCAGAGGAAAGGGGTTTGCGGTGTACCCAGAGAGGAGGCCAGAAGATATTCGGGCCAAGTTTAATGAAGGGGGACTGAGCCCCACGTAGGTAAAGATGGCAGCTAAACTGAGCGTTTTGGGTTTTGTTTTTATACTGGGTTGGGTTTGGTTGGGTTTACTGGGTAGGTGGTGGGGGGATTCCACAAATTGTTGGAAGGCTTTGGCAGGTGAGGGTCTTTTCAGTGGAACTGTTGAAATGATGTCAGGTAGGCCTTTTATTCACAGAGGGGAAGTGGGGGAAGGGTTTAGGCACCTAACAACGGAAGATATGCCTGGTAACATTTGACATGTGCTCATCCTTATAAAATTTGCTGGAACATTATCTTAATAAAAATTATTTTATTAAAATAAATATAAAAATAAATTTTGAAAATGATTTAATGACATATTAAGGGAAATTGACCAAGATATTTCAATAGCTAAATGGGAGTTCTTCTAGACAAACATTTTAATAAATAATGTTTATTACTAGTATAATTTTCAATAAAATAGTGAAATTATCCTTGGAGTAAAAAATATAGAGAAAATAACGTTTCATTATGCCAAAAGAATATAATCTGTTCTACTAATTTAAAGAATATATTTAACAACAAAACTAGAATGTTACTCTGTTAGCAATTATTTAGAGTTTCCATTTCTTTTAAAGTTTAACAAACTACTTCTATACATCTTTATTTTGTTAAGTATAATAAGTATATATAATAACCTGTCACTTTTTACTTGTTTTTTTCTGATTTGGGAATTTTCTATATAATAATTAAGAGTTAGAAGACCAAACTTTGAATTCTGAGTTAACCTTTTATCAGATAACACATATTTGAGATTTTCTTAATTGCTCTAACTCTGAGTAAGGGCATAATAAAATTTTTGTGAGAATTATATATCATGATAGAAAACTCTACTACGTAACACAAAAAGCTGCTCAGTGTGTTCATTGAATAAATCAATGAATGAATAAAAAATGAATAAAACCTTTGATTTATATCAGCAAGACATGAATTTCCTATACAGGTTTGTCATGAACCAACACAGGGAAGGGGAGTGAACCAGAGTGGAATTGGTGGGGAACGAGGAAAACACAGCACAAGAGAAGAGACAAAAGATGGGATCAGGAGGGCTGACTGATGGCTTCAGCCATCACCAAAGCACAAAATCAACTTTATTTTATGATATCTGTACAGGGTTGTGCAGGGGGAAGTAGCATAGACAATAGGGGGAAATAGCATTAAAAAAAAGACATAATTTTGGTCTTACAGTATAATTGAAAAATGTAAATGACTTTAATAAAGACAAATCATCTTGTTAATGATTTCTACTCAACTTCGTTAACAGATGACAAGAAGTAAGAAAGGAAAGATCACGAAGCTCTCTGCATAGTTAACTAGACAAAGAAAGATCTACGTGACTTTTGGCAGAGTAACCATGAAGAAAGGAATATGGCTGTTTGGGGAATGGAGGAGAAGCTGTTGGGGGTTCATTCCCTGAATGTTTCCCAGGCTGTGGGGGCCCTGCTATCTCACAGCCTGCTCTCCAAACAGGTTCATACCCATTCTCCACTTTTCCCCTTGCCGCAGCTGAAGTATAACTGCAAAGGCCACAGGCAGGCTGGCCAGTTCTAGAAGGTACAGCTAAGATCATGGATGCAAGAAAAATTAACTGACCCACACCCTGATTTTTTCCTTTACTGTAATTTTCTAATCCTCTAATAATCAAGACCAAGAAATTTTTTACTGAAGTATAAATAATTCTCAGTGGTAAACTGAGATCATTCACCTGTGACACTGAACTCAATTGCTTTCAGACTAGCACTGAATTTCATGACTGTAGACTGGCCCTGTAAAGTTTATGAAATATTAATGAGGTGTTTTTTAAATAAATTAATACAAAGTTTATGTAGGTTCCTGGAATAAGGTTCACTTTAATAGATTGTAAGTGTTTTTGGATTTTGTGCTCTAATATAGGAAATTCATCTGTTTCCCCTCTCAGTTTAGCAAAAGCAGAGCTCTGACTAGGAAATCATATCCCAAAGACCCTACCTATTAATATCATCACTATAGAGGTTAGGATTTCAATGTATTAATTTGAGGGGGACAAAAACATCCAGAGCATAGCACAATGCTCATTCTAGATACTACTTCCTAATGGGCATTAGAGCTCATGGGCCCCTTCTAGGCCAAATCAGTTCTAGAGCCGGGATAGGGGTCTGCATAGTATACGACTGAGCATCACTACCCAGGAGCACAGAGACAGACATTGAGAATTTTTTTCTACTTAAAGACTTTATTCCTGGAGCTTTAGAAAACCAGTCTTCTTTCATATTATCTCCCACAGGACACATAGACATAGAGGATGAATAAAAACCAGTGATTATGTTTTGGTACTAGATGTCTGAGAGGCTTCTGTGTTAAGATACATCTCTGTTGCTTCATGTGAAACCCTACTAAAACTTCACTAAAAGATTTCTTTAAAAGAAAAATCTCAAAAATAGGGAGAATAAGACAGAAAATATGGCAATTGAGTTTTGAAACTGGAAATCAAGGGTCCAGTGACCCCTAACTTGGCCAGAGAGTTAAATCCTAAGCCAGTAGTGGAGAAAAGTTGAGGACTACTATGATTTATGCCCTGTTCAGAAGACACAGAAACTAGTAGCACTAGGGTCTCTAAATCTAGAAGAGAATAGTGGAAGGGGCTAAAATAAGAACACTCTGGAAGCCAAACTAGCTCAGCAACAACTTAGAATTCATGGATTTTTTTGTTTTTAATTTTGATTAATGTAAGATTATATATAATTGGGATACATTGTTTGTATTTGTTAAGTACTTTCACTTTGTAGATTAATCTTTCACCCAGGAGGTGTGCATATACCCATGCAATAGTACCCATTGGGTGGGAACTTACCACATATCCTCCCTGCTTACCCCTTACTTGAATTTGTGTTTTTCTCTTGTGTGGGCCTATAGTTGTTTATCTACTAATTTCAAATTAGTATTGAGTTCATAGGGTGCTTGTGTTTCAGTTCTTGAGATACTTTACTAAGGAAAACACTCTTTAATTCTATTCAGGTAAAACAAATGATGTAAAGTCTCCATTTTTTTTATGACTGAATAGTATTCCATGATATACATATACCACAGTTTATTAATACATTTATGGGTTAATGGGCACTTGGGTTGTTTCCATATCTTTGCAATTGTGAATTGAGCTGCTATAACCATTCTAGTGCAAATGTTCTTGTGATAAAATGATAGTTTTTCTTCTAGACAGATAACTAGAAAAGAAATAACAGGATCAAATGGAAGTCTACTTTTAGCTCTTTGAGGATTATTCATACTTCTTTCCAAAAAGGCTGTATTAGTTTGCAATCCCACCAAGAACATATAAATGTTCTCTTCTATCTGGACTCATGCTAGCATCGCCAAATTTGGAACTTTTTAAAATTTTCTTTTAGACAGGGTCTCACTATGTCATTCTCAGTACAGTGCCATGGCATCACAGCTCACAGCAACATCCAACTCTTGGGCTTAAGTGATTCTCTTGCCTCAGCCTCCCAAATAGCTGGGACTACAGGCACCCACCACAACGCCCAGCTATTTTTTTTGTTGCTGTTGTCGTCATTGATTTTAGCTTGCCCAGGCCAGATTCAAACCCACCAGCCTCAGTGTATGTGGCCAGCACCCTACCCACTGAGCTATGGGCACCGCCCAACTTTGGGACTTTGTGATGAGAACTGTTTTTACTGGGGTTAGTTGATATCTTAAGGTTCTTTTGTATTTCTCTGATGACTAGAGATGATTAGCATTTTTTCATGTGTTTATTAGCCATTCATCTATTTTCTTCAGAGAAAGTTCTGTTCATGTCTCTTGCCTAATGATTAACTGGGTTGTTTATTCTTTTCTTGTTGATTTGCTTGTATTCTTTATAGATTCTATTAGCCCTTTCTAAGATTTGTAACATGGAAAGATCTTCTCCTACTTTGAAGGTGTCTATTTGATTTAATTGTTGTGTCATGAGCTATACAGAACTTTTAAGCTTGATGAGGTCCCTATTGTTTATTTCATTGTCACTACTATTGACAATGCAGTTGTCTTCATAAAATCTTTCTCCAGCCAAATACCATTAAGAGTACCCACACTTTCTTCTTGAGTTTTTATAGTTTTGCATCTTAGATTTAAATCTTTTCTCCTGTGTGAGTCAATTTTTTTAAGTGCTGAGAGGTTTGGGTCCAACTTTAGCCTTTACATGAGGCTAAACAGTTCTCCCAGCACCATTTATTGAAGATCACATAGCAATATGAGCCTGTTTTTATCTCTGGGTTTTCTATTCTGTTCTGTAGATCTATATATGTATTTTTATGCTGCTTTGATCACTATATATTTGTATAACCTGAAGTCTGATAACATGATGCCTCCAGGTTGTTTTTATTTCTTAGAATTATGTTAGCTGTTGAGATTTTTCTCTGATTTCATATAAAATGAAGAACTATTTTTTCAAGTTCTTCAAAGTATGATGTTGGTATTTTTTTTTAATGGGGATTGTGTTAAATCTGTAGATCTCTTTGAGTAGTATAGACATTTTAACAATGTTAATTCTTCCCAGCCATGAGTATAGTATGTTCCTTCATTTGTTAGCATCTTCTGCTATTTCCTTTCTTAAGGTTTCATAATTCTCTCTGTAGAGATATTTCACTTCTTTTGTTATATATATTCCAAGGTAGTTTATTTTTGTTTAAGCTACTATGAAGGGTATGTTTCTTTGATTTAATTCTCAGCTTGATTGTTATTGGCATATATGAAGGCTTTTTATTTGTGAACATTGATTTTATATCCTGAGATGTCACTATATTTCTTGATCACTTCCAGGAGTGTCATGGTTTGTTCCCTGAGTTTTCTAAGTATAAGATCATATAAGCAAAGAGTGAAAGCTTGAGATGCTATGTTCCCATTTGGATACCCCTGTCTTCCAGAGCTATGTTGAATAGTTGTGGTGATGGTGTATATTCTTGTCTGGTTTCAGGAAATGATTTCAGTTTTACTTTATTCAGTATGATATTGGCTATGGGTTTGTCATAGATGACTTCTATTATTTTAAGAAATGTCCCTTCAATGTCTGTTTTCCTAAGTGTTCTTATCAGAAAACTATGCTGCATTTTGTCAAATGCTTTTTCTGCATCTATTCAGGAGATCATGTGGTCTTTGTTTTTGCTTCTATTTATGTGGTAAATTTGCATATGTTGAACCAACCTTGCATTCCTGGGACAAAGCTAACATGATCATGATATATAATTTTTTAATTTGTAGCTATATTCCATTTGCTAGAATTTTATTATTTTTACATTGATATTCATAAATAAATATGGTCTATAATTTTTTTTCTTTGTTGGGTCCTTTCCTGGTTTTAGTATCAGGTTGATATTTGCTTCCTAGAAAGAGCTGGGAAGAGTTCCTCCCTTCTCGATCTTTTGGAATAAGTTCTGTGATATAGGTACAAACTCTTCTTTGAAAGTTTGATATAATTCTGGTATAAAACCATATGGTTCAGTTTTTTTCTGTTGTTGGGAGCTATTTTTATTGTTTTTGCAATTTCAGTGCTTGATTTTGGCCTGTTCAAAAGTTCTATTAATTACTGCTTAAGTCTAAGGAGGTAGTATAATTCCAGGTATTGTTTCATTTCCTTCACATTTTCAAATTTTGGGGCATAGTTTTTTTGTAGTAATCAGTGATGATAATTTGTAACAATGTAGTATTTGTTGTTATTTCCTCCTTTTATTTCTTATTAAGGTTATTAGAGATTTTATTTTTCTGTTTCTAGTTAATCTGGCCAAAGGTTTATTGATTTTATTTATCTTTTCAAAGAACCAATTTTTTCTTTTGTTTATCTTCTGAATAGTTCTTTTGTTCTTAATTTCTTTAATTCTGATCTAATTTTGCTTATTTTCTTTTCTTCTGCTATGTTTGAAATTGGATTACTCTTCCTTTTTTAATTCCTTCCAATAATTCATTAGGTTATTGATTTGTACTCTTTCTGGTTTTCGGATGTGAGGATTTAATGCCATTAATTTCCCTCGTAGGACTGCTTTTGCACTATCCCACAGGTTTTGATAGCCTGTGACTTCATTATCATTTTGTTTAGGAATCTAATGATTTTCTTCTTTATCTTTTCCTTGACTCAGCTGTAATTCAGCATAAGGGTTAGTTTCTATGATTTTGTGTGGATAAGAATGTTTTTGTTAGAGCTGAGTTCTACCTTTATTCCATAGTAGTCTGAAAAGAAACAAGGTATAATTTCTATTCTTTTAAATTTGTTGAGATTTGATTTGTGTCCTAAGATATGGTCAGTTTTCAGAATGATCCATGAGCTGATAAGAAGAACACATACTCAGTGTTATATTGAGTACTATGTTCTATATATGTCTGTTAAGACCATTTATTTTAGAGTCATGTTTAACTCCATTGTTTTTTTGTTTGGCTTCTGCTTAGAGGAGCTGTTCAATTCTGTCATGAGATGTTTAAGCTCCTGGTTATTATGGTGTTGTAGGATAACATATTGTTCAGACTGGCTAGTGTTCGTTTTATAAATTTGTGAGCATTTAGGTAGGGTGAATATATATTCAGGATTGAAATGTCTTCTCATATTGTTCCCTTGACCAGTATATAGTGTACATCTTTGTCTTACTTTACTTTTGTTGTTTTAAAGATGATTGTATCAGCAAATAGGATTAGGATTCCTGTTTTGTTCTGATTTCCATTTGCCTAAAATATTATTTTCCAACCCTTTATCCTGAGTCTTGTTTTATCCTTAGAGATTAGATATGTTTCCTGATGACAATATATAGTTTGCTTGTACTTTGTTATCTAGTCAGCCAGCCTATACCTCTTCAGTGGGGAATTCAAGCCATTCACATTTATGGAGACAATTGATAAGGTGGTGTTATGTTCATCTTATTTTCTGGAGGTCTGTTGCCTAGTTTTATTACTCGGGCCATCTGTGGAAGCTGGGCTTTGTCTGTTAGTTTCCAGGTATTTTTACTTTGCTGGTGGTCCATCGTGATGGTCTTTATATAATGCAGATCAGAGTATTTCCTGCAAAGCTGCTCTTATAGTGGTAAATCTCCTCTATGTTTACTTGTCAGTAAAGTATTTTATTTCTCCATCAAATATGACTCTATGGGGGGTGGCACCTGTGGCTCAAGGGAGTAGGGCGCTGGCCCCATATACCAGAGATGGCTGGTTCAAACCCAGCCTCAGCCAAAAACTGCAAAAAAAATAAAAAATAAAAAAAGAAAGAAAGAAAATTGAAAAACAAACAAACAAAAAAAAACAAATATGACTCTATGTTTAACAGGATGCAATATCCTGAGCTGGAAGAGGGTGACCATTCTCTTTTGGGAAGAGGGTGACCATTCTCTTTTGTCTTCTGGCCTGCAAAGTTTCTACTGAAAAATCCACTGTCAGCCTCAAGTCTTTGCCATTGTAGGTAAGCTGCTGCTTACACCAGGCTGTGTGCAAAATTTTCTTACATTTTGACCTTGACCATGTTAATTTCAGTGTGTCTAGGAGATGCTCTGTTTTTATTTTTATTATTTGTTTGTGTTTTGTTTTTTTTCTTGGGGGATTCTTTTTGTCTCTATGTCTCACTTTGTTGCTGTGGGTAGAGTCCCATGGCATCATAGTTCACAGCGATCTCAGACTTCTGGGCTCAAGTAATTCTCTTTCCTCAGCCTCCTGAGTAGTTACGACTATATGCGCCTGCCACAATGCCTGGCTATTTTTAGAGATGAGGTCTCACTCTAGCTTAAGCTGGTCTCAAACCTGCGACCTCAGGCAATCCACCTACCTTGGCCTCCCAGAGAGCTAGGCTTACAGGCATGAGCCACCACACCCAGCTGCTCTGTTTGAATTGAGACAAACTAAGGTTCAACACCCATCTACAAGGAGTGTCTGAATCTTGGGAAGTTTTCACTTATGATATTCACTAGTAGGGCTTCCATGCCTTTGTATCTCTCTTCTTCTTTAGGGATACCTATAATTCATATGTTTGTACAACTCATGTAGTCACATCATTCTCTGAGAGATTGTTCTGTTTTCCTTTGTTTTCTCCCTCTTTTAATGACTGAGTTAGTGTGAAAGCCTTGTCTTTAAGCTCTCAGATTCTTTCCTCTCTGTGGTTTAATCTATTATTGAAATTTTCTGCTGCATTTTAAAACTCCCTGATTGACTCCTTCAATTCTTTAAGCTCCATTATATCCTTTCTAATTTCATCATGTCTTTCATTCATTTTGGGGGTTAATTTTTGGATTTATTATTGGTGGTTTTCTACTTTCCCTACCATTCCCTTCATCATTTTTGCTGTGCATACTCTAAATTTCCTTTCTCTCATTTCCATAATGTGTGTATGTGCGTGTGTGCTGGGGTGGGAGGTGATCTGTTCTCATTTTTCATGTTTCCAGAATTTTTTGTTGGTTCCTTTCTTCTCCAACCTCTTTCTTCTCCTTAATCTTCCTTGTCTCTGTGCTTTGATGTTGAAATCAAAACCAAAATCCTGTTTTGGTACAGGAGCAAACAGGGGAGTAAAGACACGAAGAGTGTGAGAAGGAGAAAGAAAAAAATAACAAAACTGAGAGAAGAAAAACAAAAAATAATGGTAATAGGTTGGGTTCAATGGCCCACACCAACAATCCCAGCACTCTGGGGGACCGGGCAAAGGTTAGATGCTTGAGACCTGCAGGACCAAGGGCGAGACTCTGCCTCTACTGAATATAGAAAAAAATATCAGCCATGTGTGGTGGTGGGGACCTTCAGTCCCAGGTATTTGGGAGACCAAAGCAGGAAGGTCATCCAAACCCAGGGATTTGAGGATGTTGTGAGCCAGGACAGTACCATGTCATTTCAGCTTAGGCTCCTGAGAAAGACTTTGTCCAAACAAACAAAAATAGCAAAGAAAGACAAAATAAACAGAAAGTACTTCTTGGTTATCAAAGGGAGTTAAGAAAGATGAGAAAAATAAGCAAAAGAGGAAGAAGAAAGAGCAAGAGAATAATAAACAATTAATATTTAAAAATTACATATTGCATGTATGCCAGGTGGCTCCAGGATTAGGTAAAGAAAAGAAAAAAAATTTTAAGGCCACTAATTGGTGCTCCTGCATTTAAAAATAAGCTTAAAAACAAACACAGAAGTTGATGTAGTGGGGGCAGGTAGTTACTATTTAGTTGCCATAGAGACCCTGGTCTAGTTTTCCTGGTTTTTTAAATTTTAATCTGAGCATACTAGCTGTGAAGAGTTAAACCTGCAGGGTCAGGGAAGCCAATGCTCTGAAGTTTATGCCAGACTTTCTGGGGGATGCGCCTTGGCCATCTAAACAATTTCCTGTAGCCATAGTGGGGTCTGTGTGGAAACAGGATGTGCCCAACTTGTCTTGTATTTCCATAGGAGTCAGTCCAAGGGTGGTTGTCTAAGCATAGCAGGTGGAATCAAAGCCCATTTGGGATAGGACCCTGGGAGGTTGCTATAATTTGGCCCAAGGTTGCAGCTCCCTTGTAATGGAGGAGTACCTGGCAGTCAGGCTTCCCATTGAACAAGCTCCATGTCAAAACCCTGACCCAGAGCTCCTGTGAAGGCCTAGGCTCAAGCCTATGGCTTTGTCCCAAAGAAGCAGAATGCACTCTCTCCAGCCCTCTGAGAAAGGGCTGGCTTCTGTGGAAATTAGACTCTGTGGGACTCAGTTCCTATTGGTTTCATACCACATCCCATGTGTGGAGGGACAGGCCCTTCTGGAGTTCAGTCCAATCCCTTTCAGGGTGCTGTGGCAGGGTAGAAGAGAATCTCCTGCAGATTTAATCCCTCCATGGACTTCACCTGTAGGCTCTGTTCCTGGTGCTCCTTTGCACTCACTTCCTGTGCAGGCTTCACACCTTTATGTTTTTTGGCTCCTGGTGTCCCACATTGTCTCACTGTGCCACTGCAATGTTGTTCTGGGCAAGACATTCCAGATGGAGGTGGATAGAGATTCCTCTTCAGGGATTTCTCAAGAGTTGTTGATGAGGAGATATCTGTAATCTACCATCTTGGAGCCTCCACCCCATCATGGAAATTCCTCAGGAAATTCTTTCAGGCAGATAAATTGCAAAAAAAAAAAAAAAAAATTTTTTTTTTTTTTTTAAAGACCTTTCTAGATGGGAGAACAAATATACCCGCTGGATGAAGGAAATGCACACATGCATTTCTTACAGAACCTACTTCTTAGGCAAAAGCACGTAGGCTAAGTTTCAGCACCTTCTCCGAACTCCATCATGCTGCCACTTCATCAGACAGGTTTGTGCAGTACAAAAACAGTACAGCTGCACAGCCTCGTGCAAGAACCTTTAATCCTTGCACCCCATTCCTTAATCTATCCCTATGAAACTTCTCTACCCTGAAAGAGACACATTCATAATGTCATCAATTTCCACAATAGAGTCTTATAAACTCTTGGAGAAAAGAGGCCAGTGAATAATTCTGTCCAATTCGTCTTTTCTTAAGAGCCTTCATCTTCTTGAGGCAATCAGATTTGTGCTTTGAACTCTATTTAATTTTATTATCTGTAAGTATTTGAAAATATTTTCTAAAACCTAGGATCTTTCTATTACTTGATCACAGTGCATTAACAAAATGAGAAAAATTAACATTGTTGACACACTACTATTGTCTAAGATAAATTCCAAATTCAAATTTTGCTTGTGCTCACCAAAATACATTTTGTATAAAGCTTTTTTCCCCCTGGATCAGGATCTAATACAGAATTAAGCATTGCATATGATTGTAAAAACAAAGATATCCTTATAATATCTTTACAGTTAGTAAAGCTATAAAGAAATTAAGGAGATCATTTAGCACAAAGTCTATATTCTGGAGGTGCTGAGGGACCTAGGAAGAAGCATCTTCTAAGGTACCAAGAATGATTTACTTCCTGTGTGGTGGTTTCACATATGTTCATTTTATTTTTATTCTTTAAACAGTACAATTTCTTATACGCTTTTTGAATGCAAAGTACATTTTGCATTTTGTTTTCTTTTTAAGATAGGTAACCTGAGAGTTTGCTTTAGTTATAGAACAGCTAGGTAAACTACTCTTAGTTAAATGAACTCATGTTACTCAGCTTAATACAATTTAAGAAAAATCCTATCTTTTCTTCAGAATCACTTGTGGTCAAGAAAAGAACCATGGTGATGGATGAAAGATAAAAACCTACTGATTGGGGCAGCACCTGTGGCTCAAAGGAGTGGGCACCGGCCCCATATGGCAGAGGTGGCAGGTTCAAACCCAGCCCCGGCCAAAAACTGCAAAAAATAAATACATACTTACTGTATGTATGGTGGCTCACACTTGTCATCCTAACATTTTGAGAGGCCAAGCTAGGAGGATCATTTGAGGCCAGGAGTTCAAGTCCAGCATGGGAACATAGCAAGACAGGGCCTCCATAAAAAATAGAAAAACTAGCTGGGTGTTGTGGTGCACATCTGTAGATCCAGCTACTAAGCAGGCTGAGTCAAGAGGATAACTTGAGGCCAGGAATTTGAGGTTGAAGTGGGCAATGATGATGCCACTGCACTCTTTGCACTAGGCGACAGAACTAGACTCTTATCTAGGCAACAGAACAAGACCCTGTTTCAAAAAAGAAAAGAAAAGAAAAGGAAAGGAGGGGAGGGGAGGGGAGGGGAGGGGAGGGGAGGGGAGGAGAGGAGAGGAGAGGAGAGGAGAGGAGAGGTGAGGAAGAAAAGAAAGGAAAGGAAAGGAAAGGAGAAAGGAAAGGAGAAAGGAAAGGAGAAAGGAAAGGAGAAAGGAAAAAGGAAAGGAAAAAGGAAAGGAAAGGAAAGGAAAGGGAAAGAAAAGAAAAGAAAAGAAAAGAAAAAAAGAAGAAAAGAAAACCAACTTGTTTTAGTTTTAATACTGTTTCTGAGTCAGCTTTTAGCTTTTCAAGTTTTTACAGACTTAAACATAAAGTGAGTTGAGGCGTTTTTTTAGTTCATTTTTGAAATTAGGTATTCTTAAAAGATTGTAATTATCTGTCCCATGAAAATTCTGTAAAACTCACCCCTAAAACTGGACACAGTTTTTACATATTTGCATGCCAGTGTGTATATTTAGGGTATGTAGATTTTTAGCTATTGATTCAATTACTTTATATGGTAGTCCATTATTCTGTTTTCTATTATGGTGTCCATTTTATCTAAATTTTTAGAATATTAGCATAAAATTGTAAGCATACTTTTATTTTAAATCCCTGCTTTATAGTAATTTTCTTTTTTGTCCCTAACATTTGTTCATCTCTCTTTTTATTCAATCCTGTCAAGTTTATGTATACTAGATTTTTAAAGAAATGACTGCTAATTGTAGCTTTTATGTAGTTATTTAAGTTCTGTTCTTTTTTCATGTCTTATATGAGAATATTTTGTTATTCTTTATCCTACTTAAGTTGTGTGCATACATCATTAATTTTTTACCTTTTCCTTTTTCCTAAGTGTTTTTTTGTTGAGAATTTCCTTCAATATGATAATTTAAATGTGTCCTTACTATTTACATGTTTTTTTTTTTTAATCGTTACCCTTCAGTTCAAAGGATGTTGTCATTTCCATTTTCATTTGTTCTTTTGTTCTGCAAGCATTTTTTTTTTTTTTTTTTTTGAGATAGGCTTCAAATTTCTAACCATATAAGGGCAGTGGTTCTGCCATATAGGGCATGCTTCACAATAATACTTCTTGTATTATATATGCCCAACTATATAGGGCAATAGCTATTAAAGGGTTGAAGCATTAGGAAGGTTGAGAACCACTGATATATGGCTTTTTAAAGTATTCTTTTAGTTACTGATACTGTAAAAGAACATAGTTGATGTCATGTCAATTTTCTAAAGTTCATGGAGACTTGCTTTATGGACCAGTAACCTGATCAATTTCACAAATATTTCCTACCTCATTGAAAAAATCTATTTATTCCTCAGTTGTTATACATTGGTCCTTCAGTACACTCCAGTGGTAGGTTCCAAGGCCTAATCCCACCATCCACCCATGCCAGGTATACCGAAACCTATGCAACTCAAGTCCTTACGTTGTCTCTGCAGAAGCCTGTATGGGGAAAGTCAGCCTGACATACACACGGCTTTCACCTCCCTCCTTTACCGTCTACTTGATCAGTATTTGGTTAAAAAAAAAAACCAAGAGTATAATTGGACCCACACAATTCAGATCTTTGTTGTTCAAGGATCAACCGTATGTGAGGTATATCCATTTGATATACTTTGTATATTAAGCTGCTTAGTTCTATTTTCTCATATTTTTATCCTTTCTTTTTCTATTTTACCTACCAGTTAGTAAGATATAGGCCTCAAGTTCTCCCAATTTAATTTTGAATTTGTCTACCTCTTTGTAATTCTCCAATTTTTGTTTCAGATATTTTGAGGCTACATTATTCATGCATTCTTTTTGCACAATCTGTGTGTCATTTATTGTGATTGGGACATTTGGATTTAATTTTCCATGTTACTTTGCAGCTTCTATTTATCCTCTTTCTACATGGTTTCTCTTTCATTTTTGTGCCTCATTTTAAATTAATTGACTTGTTTATTACATTTTCCCTCTAGCACATTATAAGTATTATCAAACACTTCTATTATTTTAGGAGTTTTCTTTAAATTTTAACATGCACTCTCATGTAACACAATTTAAAGTTAATCAACATCTCTTTCTCTCTTTCCAAATGATCAAAAGCATGCAGAACACTTTTACTCTGATCCCTCCCTTTTATCTTATATTCTAATCAAGATTTTTTAGTGCTGACTTTTTAAATTTCATAATTGGTCACTATTATGGGTAATGACCTTTGGGCACCCATGATTTAGTACCTAGTTAGTAGTATAGTTTTATTCTTTCTGTTACTTTTAGTCCTCAAAAAAACTTTTCTTTACTTTGTGAGTTTAGCTACGCTTCGCAACAATACTTCTTGTATTATATCATTTAGCTCTAGGTAGTTTCAGATAATCTCATTTACCATACCACAGAACATAGAACCTTCCAGTGATTTTCTTAACCCTTCATTCTAGACCCCACTCTTAGTTGTCTTTCTTCTTTTCTTGCCTCAATCCAACCATCCCAGGGACAGCAGTAGCCCCACAGATGGAACCATCTCTCATCTTCCCATCACTGATCATCAATTTTTTTTAAGGCTCGCTTCTCTAGGCCCACTAAAACATGTTCTTTACTCAGACAACAAAAGTCTTGAGGATAACACAACTACAACTCATCTGTATTTTGTTTGTTTCTGGTGATTCTTGTCAGCCTAAGGATGTTCTCAAATCCACATATGAATATGGGGAGAGAAGGGTTAGGGGAAGAGCAGCAGTGTCAACAAATTTCAGAATTGAATTTATGAAGTTCTTTTTTCTTCAATACTTCATGTCAGCTAAGTTACACAAGGTTAAAGAAATGTAATAAATGGCCTTAGTTGTAAACAGACAAGTACAGCTATGGGTCACCTAAAGATAAGGGAAATGTTCTGAGAAATGCATCATTAGTCAATTTCATCGTTGTACAAACATCACTTAGACACACCTAGATGGTATAGCCTGTTGCTCCCGGGCACTCCTGCACAGCATGCTAGTGTAGTGCAGACTCTAGGCAACTGTAACATAATATTTGAATCTAAACAAATCTAAATATAGAAAAGGCACAATGAAAACATGGCATAAGAGATTTAAAAAAAAGATATATCTGTATAAGGCACTTACCATGAATGGAGTTTGCAGGACTGGAAGTTGCTCTGGGTGAGTCAGTGGGTGGTGAGGGAATATGGAGGCCTAGGTCATTACTGTATACTGCTATAGACTTTGTACATTTAGGCTATAGTACACGTTATTATATAGCATATAATGTGTAAATGTTTCATTCTTAACTTTTTGACTTTTGTGATAAAATTTAGCTCAAAACACACACACACACTGTATAGCTGTACAAATAATGCCTCCTTTCTTTATATCCTTATTCTATAAGATTGAATCTAATTTTACATATGTTTTTACTTTTAAATTTTTTGTTAAAACACACACATTATCCTAGGCCTACACAGGGTCGGGATCATCAATATCACTGTCTTCCACCTCCACATCTTGTCCTACTGAAGGTCTGCTGGGTAGGAACAGCCATGGACCTGTTATTTCCTATGGTAACAATGCTGCCTTCTGGAATATTGCCCAAAGAACCTACCTGATGCTGCTTTACAGTTAACTGTTTTGTTTTGTTTTTTTCTTTAAGTATAAAGAGTATACTCTAAAATAATGATAAATATATAGTAACCATATAAACCAGTAACACCATCACTGTATCAAGTACTATATAGTATACGTAATTGTATGTGCTATACTATTATACACATATGATTGTTAGCACAGTAAGTCTGTTTACATCAGCATCACCACAAACATATGCATTGTACTACAATGTTACATCATCACTAAATAATTGGTATTTTTCAACTCCATTATATTTTTGTGGGACCACTATCATATACACAGTTTACCATTGACTAAAATGCCATTATGTGGTACATGACTATAATTCAAAAAGAAGGACTTGAGTTATCATCTACACAGACAACATGTAAAAATGGAACTTTTAATAAATGGGTATGTATTCTAAAACCTTACCACAGACTGGGCATGGTGGCTCACACCCAGCTAGGTAATTCTAGCACTCTAGGAGGCCGAGGCAGGTGGATTGCTTGAGTTCACAAGTTTGAAAGCAGCCTGAGCAAAAGCAAGATAATGTCTCTAATAAAAATAAAAAAACAGCATTGCATGAGCCCAAGAATTGGAGGTTGCTGTGAGCCATGATGCCATAGCACTCTACACAAAGCAACAGCTTGAAACTCAGTCTCAAAAAATAAAATAAAACAAAACCTTATCACAGACCCCCAAGAGTTCTTAAAGGAAAAATCTAATCATATAGACAAATTTTAACATTAATACATAGTTTTCCTTATGTATTGTCTTAAAATTCTCATTCAGTAGTCTATTGATACCCTGTCAGAAGTTTGATTATGAAACTTGGGAATGATCTGATGAATTTCCAGTATATTGTGAGTTTTAAGATTTGTACAAGCATACATAAAAATATCCATCCTGATCTTCACAAACATCCATGAATGTCACCAACATTAGGCTGTTCACTACAGGTATTTAGTTACTTAACGAGTAAAATTAACATGTGTTATTTCACACATACTGTATTTAGATCTAGACTCATTCATACAAATTTACTTCAAATTATTAAATCTATGCCATAAATTAACAATGAATGATAAATTAATGAATTTTCAACAAAAGGCCTAAAAAGTATTCATATCAGTTATTTCAAACATGTGAACCACTTAAACCTTCACATTTGTCAAAAAGCACAGGATTTGTCAGGGAAAAGCAAGCTACTTAATTGTGTCTCCACTTTGCCCCTCAAATGCCTTGTGTTCCCAAAGCTTCTAGAAAGAGGTACCTACTTTGTTCTCTACTTCCCCAGCTCCCATAGTTCTTAGTCCAAAACTACAGTTTCTGCTTTCAGTATTTTACTGATAACTACCCTCGCTAAGACTAATAACCTCTGCTTTTGCCAAATCCAGTGAGCATATTTCTGTTCTCACTTGTGACTATTTGTCTACCTTCTTCGCACTCATTTTCATAACACTCAAACTACATGATCTACCTGAGAAATCGATTGCAAACCTGGACTTAAACTAACACTTTGGTATTACTGGCACTTTCTAAATCTCTGTCTCTAGTGAAGAGTTTACTCTTGAGCTCAAGACCTGCCCTCTGGACACTTTTCTCTATGTGTCAACAAGACCCAAAATGAGCTCCTTATCTTCCCTTCTATACCTCCTCATTCTGAATCCTTGTTCTCCCTGCCTGAAACTGAACAATAACATGACCCTATCACCCATAAAGCTAGACACTTAAAAGACAGGCCTTCGCCTTTACTCTCTAGAGGCAATTACCCATAGGAGCCTACGAATCCCAACTCCTTAACATCGTTTCCTCTCAATCACTGTTGCTGCTGTCATGGTTTAAGAACTCATTATGCCTCCTATGGACTCTTGCCACAGCTATCTGATTCATCTTCCTGTCTCTAGCTTTGTGTACCTACCTTTCACCCATCTGGCCTCTATGCTGCTGTCAGGGTGGTCTTTCTAACATGCATATCTGATCACATCACTCTGCTTAAAATTCTTCAGTAGCTCCCATGGTCGTGTTTCCAAAACTCATCTCTCCCCTAGAGGTTCTGATTCATTCCATCAGTGTTAGGACTTAAGGGCCTGTATTTTAATGAGAGCCCCAGGTGATTCTTATAATTAGGCAAGGCAACACTGATCCAAAGAATTAAATTTCAACTTTTTGCACAGCATGTAAGTTCAGCCTCATCATTCCTGCCTTCTCTCCCTAGAATCCCCTCAATACACACACCCTGCAGTTAGCCTCTGACTGCACTGAGTCATATATAATTCTTCTAAAGTGCCATCACGCCACGTTCTCTTACACTTCAACACCTTCGTGCATGCTGCTTCTGCTGTCTACAATGCAGACTGTGGCTTATCCAAGTAGTCCTGTAATTCTCAGTCCAAACCTTACCTCATCTAGAAAGCCTTCTCCAATTTTCTTAATCAGACTTAGAGATGCCTGCTCCTATGCACTTGTGTTTTGTGTGACCTCCATCAGAGCATTTTAGCATACTCCATCCTTGCATTCTAATTGTTTAAATACACATTGACCCACTAGACTAGGGAATTTGAGAAAATAAAACCTTTGTCTTCTTATCCATAACACTTCACAAAGAGCCTAGTATTAAATAAACATTTGAGGAATTACCAAAAAAAGACTGAAAACCACATTAACTGGAAAGTATTGGCTAGCTCCATTCTAATAATAACTAGCTGTCTCATCATGGAACAAGTAATACACCCTCTCAGAACTTCAGTTTCTAAAAGTGACAGATTTAACACATGATTTCTTTTGGCTTATTCCTTAACATTTTATTATGGAAAAGTTCAAATACATATAAAAGGAGAAAGACTGGCATAGTGAACCGCTAGGGCCCACAGCTACCTTTAGTCACTGTAATCTCCTGGCCAATAGAGTTTTCCTCTCTCCCTACACCCATTTCTCCCTCTCTAGATTGTTTTAATGCAAATTCCAGCTGTATATCTCTTACTCCATTAATATTTCAGTATTTATCTCCAAAAATAAGGACTCTGAAAAACTTTAACACAATACTATACTAACACTTTGGTAGACTGAATGTCTGTTTATTAGGATTATTCATGCATATACTCCCTTGGCATCAAGTATTTCCCTATTCTTTGAATTTGGGTTTGGTCATGTGAATTGCTTTCATCAAAGGGATGTCAGTGAACATGACCCAAGCAAAGCTTGAAAAGTGCCTGTATGATTTGGCTTACCTTTGCATGCCCCTGCTTCTATGTAAGAGCATACCACCAATAACCATAAGATAAGAGACATGTGGAGAAATCCTCTACCCAACCTGACGCTTGAAGCTGCCCCAACAAACTCACAAATAAATGCAAGAAATATTTTATAGTTGGCTGTTGGCTCAGCACCTGTGGCTCAAGGAGCTAAGGCTCCAGCCACATACACTTGAGCTGGCGGGTTTGAATCCAGCCCGGCCACCAAACAACAATGACAGCTGCAACCAAAAAATAGCCAGGTGGGTATTTTGGCAGGTGCCTGTAGTCCCAGCTACTTGGGAGGCAGAGGCAGGAGAATCTCTTGAGCCCAGGAGTTGGAAGTTGCTGTGAGCTGTGATGCCTTGGCACTCTACCCAGGGCAACAGCTTGAGGCTCTGTCTCAAAAAAAAAAAAAAAAAATTCAATGCAGTTGATTGTTATACACAAAAGCTTAAAAAATAAGTAAAAATGGCAGTAATTTCTGAATATCAAATACACAGAATGTCAACCAAATGATTTTTTTGTTTATAATTCTTTATATTTGGAGAGGTAAAATCTGTATACAATGAAATGCATAAATTCTAAGTATTAAATATATCACTCTATGAACATTGACAAATAGTATATAACTGTGTAACCCCACACTCTGTCAAGAGAGAGAACATTATTATCTCCACAGAAAATTCCCTCAGGCCCCATCTGAATCTACTCTCTTTACTCAACACTCACCCCCTCAGGCAATCACTTTTTTGATTTTCTTTTGCAGCATAGATTAATTTTGTTTGTTCTAGCACTTCAGATAAATGGGATCTTACAGTTTGTACTCTTGTGTAAGGCTTCTTTAACACAGCGTGTTTTTAGGATTCATTTATGTTGTTATACACATCTGAAGTTTGTTCCTCCTTCATATTGACGAGTGGTATTCTGTTTAGATATGCCAAAGTTTGCTTATCCATTTTTCTGCTGATGGACACAGACGCTTTATACATTCTTGGCTAAACTGCTATGAACTTTTTTACACAAGTTTTTTTTATAGACATCTATTTCATTTCTCTTCAGTAAAGACCTTGTTGTAAAAATTTTTAATCATAGGCAAGGTATAATTTTAATGGATATAAAATTATGTAAAATTATAAATTATTATGAAAAAATAGTGCCACTTTTTCCAAAATAGTGGCAACATTTTTCTTTTTTTTTTTTTTAACTTTTTTTTTTATTAAATCATAGCTGTGTACATTAATGCGATCATGGGGCACAATACACTGGTTTTATAGACCGTTTGACACATTTTCATCATACTGGTTAACATAGCCTTCCTGGCATTTTCTTAGTTATTGTGTTAAGATATTTATATTCTACATTTACTAAGTTTCACATATACCCTTGTAAGATGCACCGCAGGTGTAATCCCACCAATCACCCTCCCTCCACCCATGTCCCCCCTCCTTCTCCTCCCTTTCCCCTTTCCCCCTATTCTTGGGTTATAACTGGATTATAGCTTTCATGTGAAAGCCATAAATTAGTTTCATAGTAGGGCTGAGTACACTGGATACTTTTTCTTCCATTCTTGAGATATTTTACTAAGAAGAATATGTTCCAGCTCCATCCATGTAAACATGAAAGAGGTAATTCCCACTAAGCGTGTATGAGACTTCTGGTTACCCACACTATTCCCAATATTTGATGTTGTTGATCTTAACTTTCCAGTGGGTGTGTCATGGTATTTCACTATGGTATTGATTTGCTCTTCCAGTTTCACTAATTATGTTTAACACTTTTTCATGTGTTTGTTGGCCCTATGTATATATATTCTTCTGTGAAGTGTTTGTCCAAATAACTTGCCAACATTTTATCGTATTATTTGTATTTTTTAAATATATAGTTGTAGGATAATCTTGGATATAAGTCATTTGCCAGGTACATGTTTTACAAATATTTTCTTTCAGTATATAACCTAGTTATTCAGGTTTTAACATCTTTTTAATATTTAACTTTTTCTTTCTTCTTCAATAAAACATCTTGAATATCAACATTGCATATTATAACCAAGATATTGGCATCCATACAGTTAAAAGCCAATGAAAAATGTAAACACATAAAATATGTTTAAATAATCCTTTAAAAGCTCAAAAGAAGGAACAGAGAAACCAAATATTAAGGGGACTAATAGAAAATGAATAAAAGAGAGACCTACATCCAATCATATAAAAAATTACCTTACATATTAATGATCTACACAATTATCCTAAAAACTTTCTTCGAAGAAATTGATAAGCTGGTTCTAAATCATATATGGAAAGGCAAAAAAGCTAGAACAGGCAAAATAATTTTTAAAAAAACAAAGTTGAACTATGTATACTATCTAATTTTGAAATTTACTATAAACCTTCACTAATAAAGGTGGTATGCTATTGGCCTAAGACTTACAGGTCAATGGGACTGATTTCAGAAGTAGAGTCACACTTAGACAATGAACTGATTTTTAACAAAATGTCATTATTAACAAACAGAATTGAATTACCTCACATTAATTCCAAAATATGATGCTGGAATACTACATCTTTTCCCAAAAGTTTGTGCAGGAACAACTACATTTTTCCCAGAAAGAAAATAATAAAACCCAAGTCTCTTGTTTTTTTTTTTTGTTTGTTTGTTTTTTGATAACATATATAAAAGTATATTGGTATGGGTTATACACCAAAGAACTAAAATCATAACATTTCTAAAAGAAAAAGAGGAGAAAATCTTTGTGATATTCGGTATTTCTTAAATAGGTCACAAACAGCGAAAAGTATTAAAGAAAAAAATGACTAAATGAACTGCATCAAAATTAAAAACATGTGCTGTTGGAAAAACAAGGTCAAGAAACAAAAGGGGCGGGCACCTGTGGGTCAACAGAGTAGGGTGCTGGCCCCATATGCCGGAGGTGGTAGGTTCAAACCCAGCCCTGGCTAAAAACTGCAAAAAAAACCAAACTATATATACATCTAAGAAAAGAAACCAAAGGGGCAAGGCGCAGGCTGAGAGAACGTATTTATAAATCATGTACCAGATAAAATGTTTTAATCCAGAACAGGTGGAGAATACTTACAACTCAATAATAAGGCAATTCTGACACTTTTTTTAATGGTCAAAAGATTTGAACAGACGTTTCTCAAAAGAAAACACAACCCCAATAAACATATGAAAAGGTATTTACCAAAGTGCTGGTGAGGATGTAGAACAGCTAGCATTCTCATGCTTTGCTGTTTTCATTTGCATGATGCTAAACTCATTTTGGAAGCCAGGGTGACAGTGTCTTATAAAGTTGAATACATACTTACCTTATGAGCCAGCATACCCCCATCATAGACATTTATCCAAGATAAATGAATACATATAACAAAACACCTCATGTGCATGCTCATAGCAACTTTATTGCAAACCACAAACTAGAAACAACACAAACACATTCAGCTGGTGCGCAGATAAAGCAACTGTGACACACCCACACTATAGAACATATTCCGCAATAAAAAGGGAACAAACTATAGGGACATGTACCAACATGGACGAAGCACAAAAGTTCTTATTACCTGGGAAAAGCCAGATGAAAGGGTGACAGAGGGCAGGTCAGTGGCTGCCTGTAGGCAGTAATCACCTGTGGAGATAATCAACTGCAAATGGAAAAGAGAGAACATTTTGAAGTAACGGAAGTGACTTGGTTGTGATATTGGTTACACAGCTGTATACAATTGCCAATATCATCAACCTTCACATTTAAAGTGGGGCAATTTATACCGCAAAAAGGCTGAGAGCATACATATGAGAAAATGTAATAAATCATGTCATATCAACACTAAAGTTCTCTGATTATGAAACTATTTTCTTTTTGTGCTGTAAGGGAAAAAATAATGAATGTGTGAGTGAGCACGAGCCCCACCTATTCCTTGTTAATACTAGAAACAAGGAATCAGTGTGGATGTGGCGTTCATCAAAAGTGATGCCATGGTACAAATGAACACAAACAGAGTACAAATTAAAGTTATTTATATCCAATTTTTCCTTTCTAATGCTTCAAATGATTCAGAGAGAATGTTGACATCATCATATGTGATTCAATAGCTTTTTAGTGCTGTTCCTCCATTTGGGTTCTCTTTATTTTGGTACTCTCTAAAGTTGTTCATCAAATCCTCAGCCTGTCTCAAACACCGTGCACACTCCCGTCCCCCACGTACCATCTGACCTGTAACGGAAAGAAAAGCCATCAGTGTCAAATGTCATTATAACTCTACTGTCATTAAGTCATTGCTTCATTCATCTGAAAACAATTTACTTAGCCCTTGAGTGTCAGGGCCAATCTGAAGAGCAATGAGGCTATTTAAGACTTGGCTGTGTATGCAAATAAATGTAAATCAGTGTGAGGGACAGAAAAGTATACTTACACAAAATATGAGACATGTATGCTAGTCTTCACTGAACCCTACTTGCCAGAATTCTAATTTTATACTCAGGTTATATTATTATCTCCATTTTACAGACAAGGAAATGGAGGCACAAAGAAAGTAAGAAACTTGTCCAAATGTTGCACAAATCCCTGGTATGGCTATGTTGTCTGGGTAGACCATTGTAGGGTAGGCAACACACATCACAATACTAAAGATAAACAGGCCAGGGCATAGTGGCTCACACCTGTAATCCCAACACTCTGAGAGGCCAAGGCAGGTGGATTGCCTGAGCTCAGAAGTTCACGACCAGCCTGAGCAAGAGCGAGATCCCATCTCTACTAAAAATAAAAAAAAAAAAAACTAGCTGGGCATTGTGGCAGGTGCCTATAGTCCCAAATAATCAGGAGGCTGAGGCAAGAGGAGCACGTAAGCCCAAGAGTTTGAGGATGCTATGAGCTATGATACCACAGCACCCTACTAAGGGAGACAGAATGAGACTCTGTCTCCAAAAAATAAAAATTAATTTAAAAATAAGGATAAATAAATAAGTAAACTAAACAAAAGTCATTGTTCCTATCTTTTTTTCTTTTTTTAGAGACAGAGTCTCACTCTGTCTCCCTGAATAGAGTGCAGTGCAGTGCTGTCACAGCTCAGAGCAACCTCCAGCTCTTAGACTTAGGCAATTCTCTTGCCTCAGCCTCCCAAGTAGCTGGGACTACAGGTGCCCACCACAATGTCTGGCTATTTTTTTGTTGCAGTTTGGCCGGGGCTGGCTTTGAACCCACCACCCTCGGTATATGGGGTCAGCGCCCTACTCACTAAGGCACAGGTGCCCCCACATTGTTCCTATCTTTAAGCAGTTCACAATCTTACAGTCTGGGAACATAAAACAGGTGCCTTGACAGGCTTAGAAAATACTTTAATGCCACACTGGGTTCATGTGTACCTGGATGCATAAGTAAGAGACAAGTAATGGAAATACAGTGACTACAATTCACAATCAGATATTTAAATTAGAACTGTTCCTCCCTTCTAGGAATCTCTCTGAGTTGCCGAGTTTATAAAAAAACACCTGGTTGGGAATAATTTCGCTCCATTTTCAAATTTTTCTATAATGTTTTTGCTATTATTAACTCCTTAAAGGTAGGTACAATACCATATAAGTACTTTTAAGTCCCATAACATTTCTTATTAAACACAAAAATATTGTTTAAATACTAATTGAGTTCATGAACAGGTTAAGTTTTTAAGAAAGCAAAGAAAGCAGTCATTTGAGTTCTGATTCCTAATGACCTGTTGATTTTAATCTAATATTGATGTTCCCTGTTCTCTAACACATCATTCTAATTAAATTCATACCAAAGTTTCAACTTCATATGAGACAGTGTAGAAAACACACAGTGTGCTTATCACACAGGTGGCTTCAGGAAGTCATTTCAACCTAAACCCCCAGAGATTGGTCTGAGGCCCAGAAAAAGAAAAACAAAAGTAAAAGAGGAAAGGGAAGAAAAGAAGGAAGGAGAGAGGGGGGGAAAAAGAACATTTCTACTTCTCTAGATCCTGAGGTTTGAAGGAAGAACCTCCCACCAGAAATTGTTCCTGTTGAATCTGTCACTTCTGTACTTCATCGTGGCTGTGGTCTCCTCCTCAAATCATGAGCCTCTCTGAGTCCTAATTTTCTTATCTGCAATTTATAGATAATTGTAGCAATCCCAATCTTTTCAGGCTGTTGCAAGGCTTAACTGTGACAATATGTGTGAAAGCAATTGAAAACCTTTAAAGTTTCTTACAAATATTCACCTATTATGGGAATATGTATTCATGAGGAGTAAGTGTGGAACTTCATTCTACATGATACTCAACTCCCTCTGATTCTTCCCTGGAAGAAGTGTGTATGGAAAGCTACCCTCAGAATCAGGAAGAAATGAGTTGCCAAAGACGGGAGGAGGTAGAAATAGGGAGAGCCAGGATGAGAGACTGTTTAATGTTCAAAACGTGTGCCAAGCTAAATTAGAAACATGAGTCTACGTACCTGTAACTTACCTCATCGGTATATAATTTGTAACCTGAGATCCCCTCACAGAGAAGTAAAAATAGCCAGGCTCTGCAGAGACCTATGCTCTGCTGAGTGTGAAGGGCAGGGTGGGGGAGGGCCCACCAGGAAGGGATAGAAGGGCCAGGCGAAGATGCCAATCATGCTTTCTTAGAGAAAATGCCTACTCTGCTGTCCCCTGGGGATGGCATGGGGAATACAGCCAAGAGAGGTGACATCAAGGGCCTGCCAAGAAAACCTTATGGGGAAAGGGAGACCTGCTTCCCGAGAGCCACCTATTTTTGTTTTTCTTTGGTTTCTGTCATAGGCCCTATGACATTTCCTCAAAGTGAAGTGTCATTGAAGTTCTACGCCTGCCCAATTCTGCCATGATGTAGAAAAGTCAACTAATTCATGAAATCCAAGAGAAGCAAGTGCTCCCACAAGTGCAGAGCAGATCAGTCTGATTTTTTTTTTTAATTTAATTAATTATTTATTTTTTTTTTTTTTTTTTTATAGGTGTGTAGCAACATCATAGCCCCAAGGAAGGAAAGGAATTGCTAAATCAGTGATTTTTAACCAGTCTGCCACAGAGCACTGATGTGCCCTAAAAGGATCTTAGGTGTGCCACAAACAGTTGTAAAGACCATTAATTAAATTATTTTCCAAATAAGTTCAAAGCACAGGAAGTATAGTCTTCCTTTTACTCTTTTTTTGATCAACATAAATTTAAGTGTACCATGAAAGTTTAACTGTAAGTTCAAGTGTGCCACCATGAGATAAAAAAGGTTGAAAAACACAGTGCCAAATGGTTGCGTTGCTCTGTGTTAATATATTTGGCCTCACTGAGAGAATGAGACCATGAATTTGCTCCCTTCCTTCAATTTAGGGTCTAAGCTAGTGGTTCTCAACCTTCTAAATGCTGTGGCCCTTTAATACAGTTCCTGTGGGTCATGACCCACAGGTTGAGAACCGCTTGTCTAAGCTTTGCACATCAACTCTGTGATGTATTTTTATCATGACTTGGCTTCCCTTAAGTCCTGCTATAGAGAAAGTGATCAAACAGTAAGAAGAAGAGCTGATTTTTAAATAATCACATCAGAAATATTAGCTCCCTTTTAAGTGCCTACTAGCCACATGTGGCTAGTGGCTGTCCCATGGGACCTTGAAGCTAAAACAATGCCTGGCATTTAATAGATGCTCAATGAATGTAATGTTTCCTCTGCCCACTAATATCTTAACAAATCTGAAATTTGGTTAGCACTGAAGTTTCTACTTTGAGAACAATGTGAATGACGTCTTTGACACAAATAAGATGTATTTAATAAACAGGCTTTCTCTCAGCTGGGAACAAAGCACAGAGGTGGCATGATTTCTATTTGCCACAACACGTATTATCCAAAATGATGTGGAACTGCAGCCACAAAATTTGCTCTAGTTTTTAATGCATTTCAGTTTTCCATACTGTGCATTGGACACCCTCTTGGCTTTAAAAATTAATGAACTCTTGGGCTAAAGAAAATATCCACATGCCCATAGCCACAGTAATTAGGCAAGATAGATGGACAGCTACATAGATAAAAGCAAATAGGAAAGAAGAGAAATTATCTCTGCTGCTGACATGCTCTTATATTTAAAAAACCTTAAAGACTCCACAAAAAAGAAAAGTTGGAACTAATAAGTGAATTTGGTAAAGTTATAGGATATAAAATCAATATATAAAAATCAGTAGCATTTGTACACACCATCAATGAGCTATCTAAAAAAGAAATTAAGAAAACAATCCCATTCACAATAACATTAAAAAAAAAAAAATGGTAAATTTAACCAAGATGGTAAAAGGTCTGTGCAGTGGAAACCAGAAAACATTCATGAAAGACATTGAAAGACACAAACAAATGGAAAAATGTCCTGTGTTCATGAATTGTAATGTTTAATATTGTCAAAATGTCTATACTATCCAAAGCAATATATAAATTCAATGTAATTTCTATCCAAATTCTAATAGCATTTTTTCATAAATAGAAAATAAAAGTCCTTAGTTATTGTGTACAAAGCTATGATTTAATAAAAAAAAAAAAGACAAACAAAAAAAAGTCCTAAAATTCATATGGAACCACAGAAGATATCATTAGCCAAAGCAAACTTAATTAAAAAGAATAAAGCAAAACAGGGGGCAAGATGGCCAAATGGATGCAGCCTCCGACATAGGCTCCCATCCAGAGAGAAGGATAATGTCCAGAGGGTATCCAATTGAGCTGAAGAAATCCCAGACAAGAGAGAAGGGAGATAACTACAGGTCACCCTTCCTGAGGCAAGCTGTGATTCCAAGACAACAATCTCCAGGTACAAAACTCAATGGAAAGGAAAAATGCCCGACCCCTCGCCCAAGAAAGCCGTGGGTTCTTTTTTTCCTTTTCCTTTCACTCTTTGTTTGCTCCTATGGGATTTCTACAGGCAAGTAGTGAACTGAGGACCTCTTGTCCCAACCCATGTGTGAGGGCAATAAAAAGTGAGGGCTTCTTCCTCCAGAGGGACCCTGTGGTGACTCTGATCATTCTATTACCAGGCAAAAAAACTGAACTTACATTTTCCCTGCCATTCTGAACTTTCAGTCCACCCTTCCCTCCTAACCAGATTAACCAGATTCCTAACTGCCTGAACGAGTACCCCACTCCCTGCCTGGTGGGTCCCCCGCTCCCTCCCTGTCTCCAAGCCATGCCATTCCCCTGTGCCCTCCCTGCCTCTGTACCTCACCCCGCCCGTCTGGAGACCACCGAGGCTGGCACCTCGCCCTGCCTGACTGGAGACCACCAAGGCCTCGTGCTGCACCTGAGCCCCGCCCACCCAGAGACCTCTGAGGCTAGTGCCCTGCCCTGCCCACCCACAGACCACCTGGACCTTGGGTTGAGCCCACACCCCACCTGCCTGGACCAGGAGGCTGCATGCCACACCCTGCCTACCGGGAGTCCCCCGAAACCGCACACCTCGCTCCACCCATCTGGAGACCACTGAAGTTGCTCCCTGCACCTGCCCTGCCTCCAAGCCAGGCCCCCACCCAACCAGAATTGCCAGTGGAGTAGTGTTCTTGCTGAAGTCACCGGGCACTAGATACTGCTAGAATCTGTGCAGTGTACCCCACCCTGCTATCAGATCCATGTGCAGCACGCTCCTAGAATTGTTTCTACAGCCAGAATTCTCTGGCTTTGGCAGTGGTAGTGGAACTGTGCAGGGGCACTTCTCACAAAGATCCAGCAACAATAGAGTGATCACGCTGGAGTTCAATCTTGGAGAAACACCCCCTCAACTCTGTGCACTGCCAGAGGAAACTAGAAGTCACTCTATAGGGATACTGGCGCTGCAGAGCGACAGAGACAAAGGGGCACAGTGGCTGAGGGAGATAAGCATTTGCAGGCCTGGTACCCCAAGGATTAGACTGAGCACAAGTGGAACAATCACCAGTGGAAATTGAACACCTGAGGTAGGCAGGTCTCAGCTCCCCCAGCTGGCTGGTAGCCAAGGGCAGTGGCTGGGCCTTGGGGGCATTGACCTTCCTTAGATTCTGACAAGCGCTAAGCTCTGGCACTTTGCATTATTGGAAAAAACAGGACTGCAGCCCTGTGGGGTCACCAGTGATTAGGCGTGAAAATGGAACAAAGTGGAGAAAGAGACTCAGCCCCCTGGTCCTACTGTGCTACTAGGCAGGCCTTTCTGACTCTGTAGAGCACTGGAGAGAGCCAAATCTGAGCAGCCAGTAGACCTCTGCTATCTAGCTGCTGGAGACCTTTCAAACTCTCCCATCTGAGAGTTCATACTTACAGAGTCAATTGGTTCAGAACCCCTACCTTGGGACAACCACTCAAGGACCCTGTAGGGGGAAACCCTGGTTGTGTAGTAACAGGAAGGGTCAATTTTTCCATTCCAGTTGTTGTCTGGGGAGGTAGGGTTTCTTAATTGTTTGTATTTCTTCACAGCTAAAACTTCACCAGAGTCACTGATCCACCAGGATAGGACAAGAACCAGTTGAATACAAGACTGAGCCACCTAACCCCACCACACCAAGCAGGTTTCCCCTGCCTCACACTGTAATACTGTACATGTCCTTTGCAAAGCTAAAGGGGAAAAAGCTGCAGTCATCAGTCCCAGATCCTTAACAAAGGGCTGGTTAACCACAACCCCAGGAAACCCCAATCCAATCTTACCTTACCAGACCACCTAGCCAACAGTGAAAAACAATCATGAGGCGGAATCAGCAGAAAAACTCTGGCAACATGAACAATCAGAGTAGATCAACTTCCCCAAGAAATGATAAAGCAGATACAGTACAAGATCCTATTCCCAAACAAATGGCTGAGATGACAGAAATCGGGTTCAGAATTTGAATAGCAAATAGAATCAACAAAGTGGAGGAAATGATGAAATTAGAAGTTAAAGCAGAAATTCAAAAGATGTCTCATGAATTTAACGAATTTAAAGACAAAATGACCAAAGATTTTTGACACATTAAAGAAAGAATTTGTAGCCCTCAAATATCTAAAAAATACAGTAGAATCCCTCAGTAACATAATGGAGCAGGCAGAATAAAGAATCTCTGATATTGAAGACAAAGCTTTTGAACACTTCCAAACACTCAAAGAGGAAAAAAAGTGGAGAACAAAAATGGATCATTCTCTCAGAGAGCTCTGGGATAATTCAAAGGGGTCTAATATTCACCTTATAGAAATACCTGAAAGTGATAAGGTTGCTGCAAAGAATACAGATGCTTTGCTTCATGAAATAAAGCAATTAAAGAGAATTTTCCAGACATGCCCAGAGATTCTGAAATTCAGATAGCAGACAGTTTCAGAACACCTGCATGACTCAACCCAAATAAAAATTCTCATAGACACATTATAATTAATTTTGCTAAGGTTAATATGAAGGAGAAAATTCTGAAAGCTGTAAAAGTAAGAAAACCATTACATACAAAGGGAAGAGCATTAGAATAACTGCAGATATCTCTACTGAAACCTTTCAAGCTAGACGAGGGTGGTCATCGACCTTTAATCTCCTTAAACAAAATAATTTTCAACCCAGGATCCTGTATCCAGCTAAACTGAGTTTCATCTATGATAGATAAATTAAATACTTTAATGACATTCACTGTTAAAGAAATTTGCCATAACTAAACCA
>CAUYPK010090629.1:0-36618 GCA_963574355.1 Loris lydekkerianus
TCAGGCTCAGGAAGTTGCACTAGGCCTCAGGCACATGGCGGGCCCAAAAATTCCCTCTTTTGTTTTTTGTATGGCGGATAAACATAGCCCCTGTCTTAGGTTGCCTGCTCTTGCAGTTTCAGTCTTACCCGTCATGGGGATACAAACATCAGTGGTTTGGTCCCTGTCTTAGGTTGACTGATGTTTCTTAGTAAAATGTCTTATTCATTCACATGAATATGTTAATGACATGGACATGGCCTGTTGCTTAATTTTAACTGTGTTAAATATTCGTGCTTCTGTCACAGGTGTTTAAGTAGAGATGGTCCATTGGGTGTACAAGTAGCACATGGTAACATTTAAAACTTCTACCATGTATAAAAAGAAATCAGTAATGAAATCAATTCAGATAGTTATCGTTTACTGACTATTAATAGTAACTCTGTGTCAGACATTTCAGTACTTGATTTGGAACTTTGGTTTCAATGACATAGTTCTCAAAATTCATAGGTTACAATTTTTTACAGTAAGAATGTAGGTATTTCCTGTATGATATATACAGTAGATTTTTAGCAATATTATAATTTTATTCATTTAGTTGCTCTTTTCTGAGATTTAAACTGTATTCCAATGTATTCAATGATTTTTTTTATAACTTTAAATCTGACTTGACATGATTACACAATAAAAGAACACTTTTTATTTTTATTTTTTTAATTACATGTAAAGAACACTTCTCTGTCATCTTCCTTTGTTCTTCCATGGAATCTTTTATACCAGAGAACATTTTTAATTCATTAGAATAGTGCTGCCATATGAATAAGGGTTGGGTTTCTAATCAGTAATTTAAAAGCATTTTGGTTTCTGTAGTATACTCATTGCTTAGTATTTCTTCACATATTTTCATCCTATGGAACCTTAGAAGAATAAAATACTTGCACCGAACAAGAATTTAGGGATTAGTTCAACATCTCATTTGTATAGATGAAGAAACCAAAGGATGGAGTCACACCCAAAATAAAAAATTCTACTTATTTGCAGGGGTGACTAAGAACTTCATCTTCTAAATATTAGTTTCTTTTCTGTCACCAATTTTAGAGAACAAATTTGCATACCAGGAGAGAAATCTCTCTCCAATTGCTTTGGAGTAGTGATGCAGGGCCTATATTCAAATTCCAGCTCTGTTTGTTAATAACTATATAAGCTGGGCAAAACACTTGTATGTTATCAGTTTTCTATGAACGGGGCAAATGCCATTTTACTAACAAATTCACACAGTTGGTGTGAGGATCAAATGAGATGCATGTGAAAAGCCCTGGAGGTCTAATAACAGTATCAACAACAAGAGTAATTTATATCTGTGGCACCTTCAGAAAGGCCTAGCCATTGCTGCTGCAGTGCCTTATTCATTGAACCTGCTTATTTTCCTCACATTTATACAGAGAAATCTTGAGCACTATCTTTAAATGCTATAATGCCAAATACAAAGAGGATATACTTCCCCATGGTTTCAAACACGAATGACTACATTTATTAACTGTTTTGTTTTCTTACAAGTTATTTTAAATTAATTAATTATATAAATATTGTGATTAATTATATAAATATTGTGATTTGTACTATCAAGTAGCTACATATTAGGCATTTTAGTAAAATCATAGAATATGGACTCATGGTCTTGAGTCAAAAACTTGATAATACAGATTGTGGTATTTATTTTCAAGAAAGTGGTGCATGTTAGATGTGACTTTTCTTCATCCTTCATGCATCCCCTTCCCCATTTTGGTCTTGAAATTATCTATTCATATTCCTAAGGATCAAGCAGATATTACCGCCTTTGGAATCTTTCTCTAACTTTTTAAAATTTATATGACATTTATAACCTATGAAGTTAAAGTATATACTAAAAGTGATGCATATACTAAAACATTTGTGAGTGACTGCTTTGTATTTTTCTGTCTTTCCCTGTCTGAAAATGAGTAATCTGGAGATTTCCACGTGTGTCAAGGAATCCTGAGAATCTTTCATGGGAAGCAGACCTCAACGTCTTGAAGTTGAAATGGATGTACACACTGTGAATGTCAGTCCTATACTGACTTCAGTATCTCTAGAAAGATAACCAACTAGAATATTGTCCTTAGAAATTCTTAAATATTTGACTTTTTCTAAGAAATAAGCACTATTTTCTCTTTGATTTCTCATCATGTGTTTCCAGCCAATATTATGACAAGCATATGCCACTTACGCTTGTGTGTACATAGATGCTAACATTCACAAACACTTATGCGTGTACAAAAATACGGCAAAATGCAACTATAATTGAGCATCTTATTTCATACTTCATCATTTACTAAGGTTTTCAAGGTATTTTACTTAAACAAGATAAAGCCAAAATTGGTCTAAGGTATATTTCTATGCCAAATATAAAACTAAATATTTGAGGCTGTTTCAGAATACCTAATCCTTTGGTATCCCTAACACCCAGCTTGGAGGAATGGCGATTCTATTAATACTAATCTGTCTACCCAGTTTTCACTTATGTAAAATTTTTAGTGATATCATTTCAATGTGTGTGAATAGTTGTAAGAACTCGTACATTCTTAATAGATAAACTGTAAGAATACATGTACTTACATAGAATGTGTATTGTGTGTTTATATAAATTATGTATTACTGTCTTGATCTGGCAATAAAGCAAGGTTAGTGGGTGGTAGAAAAAGTTATAATTTTCACAGTGAAGCCTGGGTAAACATACAGAAAGATGGAAAATGTTAGTTCCTAGTGTTAGAATTGTGAAGGGCGGTACAGCTGAGACGCCTGAAGAAGCCTGGATGATGTGAATGTTGACATCAAGTTGGAAGGCAAATGGCTAAGACTTCCAAATTAAAAAGAGTTAAATATCATTTTGTGATCAAATAATATTTATTGACTGAGTTGGTTACTTCCCAAATGGTGCAATTTTACAAATCTGGCTTGCATAGTATTTTTATACAGTGGCATCAGAGGATTCTTTTTTTTTTTTTTTTTTAAGACAGAGTCTTACTTTGTTGCCCTTGGTAGAGTGCTGTGGTGTCACAGCTCACAGCAACCTCAAACTCTTGGCCTCAAGTGATTCTCTTGCCTCAGCCTCCCAAGTAGCTGGGAGTATAGGCGCCCGCCACAACGCCCGTCTATTTTTAGAGACAGGGTCTCTCTCTGGCTCAGGCTGATCTTGAACCTGTGAGCTCAGGCAATCTACCAGCCTTGGCCTCCCAGAGTGCTGGGATTACAGGCGTGAGCCACTGCGCCCGGCCAACATCAGAGGATTCTGCTGAAAAAGATATTAAAATTGATAGTCAAGTACCCAAATAAAATGATCAGAAAGTGATTGACCCTTTGAGTAAAGTAGAGAATTATTGAGAATGAAGGATTAGGAATAGCACTTGGGCAACAATATGGATGAAGCAAGAGGCCAGGAACTTTCATATTTCAGGGAACATTGAGTCCTGTATGGATAGGGTGAGCAGGTGAGGCTGATGGATGTATGGAAGCTGAATCTCAGAGGAACTGAATGCTGGGTTAGGGTGTTTGGAGTCCATGGTGCATCAACATGGTATCATCTGAGACTTGATAGAGGCGTAGCCCATTTCAAACAGGTCTGGGTGACAGTGAGTGGTACTGACAATTAGGAGTAGAAACGGAATAGGTAGAGGCCAGTGGATCAGGGCAGTGTCATTTTAATAGATTAAAATCCCAGGGAGTGTCGGTGTGGAATGAGTAGGAGAGGGTCACAATCATGGAATGATTCAGATTTGTAAGGCCTGCTGAACGTCCTGGCCGTGTTGCCCCTTGTGTGATGGGAAAGACATTATTTTGGAACCTTGTCCAATGTCCAGGGTTGAGTTTGTGGTAGGAAGACTCTGAGGTCACATGTAGATGAGTTGCCATCAGCCATGAAGGGAGTTTAGAGTAAGAACATGTTTAAAAACAGGCCTTCAAGGAATATCTCCATTTAGAGAAGCAGAGAATGAGGACACAGCCGAGTCTGGCAAGGGTCAATGTTAACAAGAGAGTTAGAGGGACACAGAGAAGGGTTACCACCGTATCATGGAAGATTATATTGAAGAGAATTTTAAGGAAAAACCATCATGAGTTTCAAGGATCACTAAAGTAAGATCTGGAATCGTGTGTCAGGAAATACGGTTCATATTTACATATCAAGAGGCGGTACGTATAACCTGCTGGTAGGCGTGCGGTCCGGCTTTGCCACGAAGCAGCTGTGTGAGTTGGTTTCCTCATCAGTAAAATCGGAATGATGATGGCAGCCACATCATGAGTCCATCATGAGACTTGAATGAATTGATATTCGTGAAATGTTTACCTAGTGCCTGCAGGAAAGGGTCCAACTGTAGCTTTATCTCTATATGGTGTTTTCCAGGTTGGTATCTATGTTCCAGATAAATGGATATCCCTATCTCACATCACTGTGGATTAATGAAAGGAAGCATTTTTCAGTGACATCATAAGCTCCAAATACAGCTATTTTTAGATGTTGGCAGGCAGACCTGGTTGCAAAGCCAGGTTCAATTTCACCCCAAAGCTGGTGTTCTGTTCTCCAGGAAGGCAGAGTGTGATGTTGGCTCACCGTTGCATGAGCACGGGTGACAAGCACAGTATTGTTAGAGACTATAAACCAGTTCAGGATGAGAAATTAGAGACATTGGTAGGAAATTGAAGTGTGGCAACTGAGACTGAGGTTCTCTGTAGGAAATGCTGTTGCTCAGAGAAGCAGTGCAGTTGGTGACAAAGCCAGCACTCACGTCTGCAGCTGCAGACACGTAACCCTCATCTTCTTTCCATCGTCCATGTTGTGTCTCTACAAAGAAGGGGCGGGTGGAAAGCAAGCTGAAAAGTTAAAGGTGGAAGAATCAGGCATCCTTAAGTGTTATAAACAGGAGGAGAGAGAAGGCTCTCAGGGCGATTTCTTTAACAGTATGTGGGTTCACGTATTATGTTTTTTTTATATCCCAAAGTATCCCCAAATGGTAATTTCACAGTTGATGTAATTGAATTGGACTTTTCCCCCTCTGCTGTAGCTTAGAGTTCAGGGGAAATACCGTATATACTCGAGTATAAGCCGAGTTTTTCCGGCACAAAATTTGTGCCAAAAAACCCGAACACGGCACAAATTTTGTGCCAAAAAAAACTCGGCTTATACTCGAGTATATACGGTAACTATGAACTTATCACAGTTTATTCCTTTTCTTTTTGAACATGAAGTAGCTCTGTAATTATAAAAGTCTAAATAATGGTTAATTTTTTTGTTTTGTAGGTAGTACGATTTAAGAAGTTATGGCAATAGCTTGCTTAGATATTGGTAATTCAGAGCCTTTCAAGTTATTATGAATTATTGTTCAGAAATATGGCTGGAAATTGTTATTTGGAGGGTACACTTTGAAATGAAGTAATTATTTTAAGGTAATTTCCTTGGTGAGTGCTTTATGGATAGCTTGAATTTATTTACCACACAGATGTCATGATAAAATAGATATTTATGGGATAGTTTTTAATTAGAAATAATGGCTGGTAGAGTTGAAATGATGAATTACTTTATCCATATATTGGCTTAAGTGGTCTTAATGAAGGATGATCCCATCAACAGCTTTGGACTATCAATGCTGAATGCTTTGTCTTTTAAAACAGAGAAATCTGTCCTGTGTTTCAGTTTGTATTCAAAAGCTTTACATGAACAGTGTGATTCAAAGATACTCACAATATTAGCCTGTGCTTTGGAAACAAAAAGGTAATTTTGCCTATCATCCACTTCCTAAGTGGAATCACTTTATAAATTAATAAAAAAAATACCTTATATGACCACATATTTCTAAGGTAAATGGGATTGGAAAGGATTCAACCAACCTTGTCAAATTTATGAGCGTGAGTGCAGCCGTGGAGCTGATGAGATGGCTTTGTAGGTATGAAGGATGTGTCATTCGGAAGGACATGCTGATTCGAGTTAGTTATTTTCTGTTTGTTTGCATTTAATTATGTCCTAAAAGGATTGGTGTAGAGAATAAAATATACATGAACTAGCATTTCTGATTTATAAAAGAATATCGATGACATTTCAATTTTGAGTACAACCTCTGTAGGGAGAATGAGACTGTGTGCGCACAACTTGCATTAACAATATTGAGTTCAAAGGAAAATTTATATCTATTTTTCATTCTCCTTTTAGCCAAGATATTTTATTCCTACCGAATGTATATTTTAACATTGGTTGTACTTAAAACCCACAATCAATAAAACTGAGATACAAATACAAAAGTATAATGTAACGAAATTCTTTATTTCTTCATCCCTTAGAAGGAATGTGTTTCTGAACGCCCCTTGGAGAATGTGGAGTTGAGAATTATGTTCACCCACTAACTAACTAAATTTAATTTTAACTAAATTAAAATTTTTCTTGTGACCGTATGACAGATCTGGTAGGTTTAGAGTGTGTTTTGCTGAGTAGAGGGTGTCCCAAAGGTTACCCATAAAGTCACCAATTTTGCAAAGCGGAAGCTGGCCTATTGAGAATATTTTGTAAAATTCTGTAGTGAATATTTTGTAAATAAAGGCACATTTTGATACAATTTCCCGTTTCCCTCATGTACAGTGACTTTTGGGGTGAGCTTGGGGTGCTGTGTGTTTTTATAGTAAGGGTATCAGAGGCTTAGTGCCAACATTAAAACCTCAAGCTCAGGAAAGCTTCCCATTGGCTGTTAAAAGAGCATGAGTCATGAACAGTAGTTTCAAAGCCGTTGTCTTTGATGCTCCAGGTGTAATGGATGGCTACAGATACCCATTCTCCTTCCATCTATGTCTCAGCCCTTTCCTAAAAGTGTGACCCTGGGCTAGTGTAAGATAAGTGGTTGCTCCTTTAATTTTAAGTTTGTCATTGGAACCATTCTTATCCTCACGTATAACCAAAGAAAAGACCTGGATTAGAGGTACAATCTCTGGGTAGATTCTGTCTTCTTAATTGGAACAATCTGTCCTTGTGAGGAAGCTGGAGGTCAATTTCACTGGCCATGAAATAGGATCCTTAAGGTGCTTAAACAAGCTCACTATAAAGTAAGACCAATTGATGGGAGGACCATCTGGCAGCAGCAGCTGGCCTCTCCACGGCTGCTCCCCTTGGATCGCAGGTGTTCCTTCCTTTGTCAGGGGAAATTGTCTCTCGGAGGCAGAACACTCAACAGAAGATGATCTACGGAGATAGAGGACAACTCTGCCTTGGAAGAGTAATCAGTCTCAGATGACTACACCTGTTGGCTGTTACCTGAATTCCATTGAGATCAAACTGTGCTAGATATTTTTTCTTGATAAAATATATTCAGTTACATACAAAAGTGTTACACAGACAGTGAAGTTTCTCCTGTGAAACCATCATATCTAAAGTGATGGAAATAGATTGGAAACAAGAACATTTTAAAATCAGATCAATGTTCAATTTTTCTCAGAAAGGAAGGTATTTTAAGACATAACATGGATACTGATGATAGTTTATAAAGTTCTTGTCTACTAGAGTCATGGAAAACATTTCAAAAATAATCTAAGCTCTTGGACCATGGGTCATAATAACAATAATACTTCCTGTGCACATGACCTTGGAGAAGTTAACAGCTTTATCTCTGTTTTTGCTTCCTCCTAAGAAGGTGGAGGAAATGGTCATCAATTCATAGTCTTGTTATAATGAGTGAGTTAATTAATATAGGGTGTATTCAGAAAAGTTCTGGCACAGAGTAAGGTGCAGCCACTTTTATTATTAATAATAACAAACTGGACATTCCAAGCTTTCCTTTGTTTTCTAGGAATTTTTGATGTCAAATAATTGGGGGTTTTAGGACCAGTCGTAGCCTTTTCTTTTCTTCCCTTTTTTAAAAAAAGTCAAGCCACCTTTTTCCTCACTACAGCAATAATATCTGTGTTGCTAACTCTGAGAGATAATTTTCAGTCTCCTCTTACTTAAATATCAGTAGTATTCAGAGGATGCACTGACTCACGTTTTCCTGGAATCTTTTTTTGACTGTGATGAACCACATCACATTGCTGGCTGTTCTTTTCCAGGTTTAGGGAATATATTTGTTATTCTTCCTTCACCTGCTCTCTGAATGTGGAGTTTCTTGATAGCCTTTCATTTTTGGATTTCTGTTCTACTTGACCACCTGCATTTATGTTCTGTAAATGCTGAATCTGTTTCACCGATGCCCGAATTTATATGTACTAGAATTTTATTCTGAGTGCTAGACTTGTATAATCAGCTTAACATCACATTGGGTGCCTCGTAGACTACTTAAATTAATTATTTTCAAAAAGATTCAAATGCATCTCTTTCTACATTTCCAATCTTCCTCATGGCCATAATTAATGTTTCCTTTCATGCCTGAGACTTGAGAATCGTTTTGATACCTCAGTCTTGCTCCCTCTGAAAGCTGGTCCTTCATCAGATACCATGAATTGGACGCTCCCAGTATATGTTCCAAATGGACCTGGCTTTCATGGTGTCTCTTCCACGTACCTAATCCAAGCCTCTTGATTTTCTGATTTTTCTCTCCTTTACTGGAATGGAAGATTCTTAAGGGCAAGAATTAGATCTATTTTGATTCTGGTTATTTTTCAAGTGCTTAGATCACTGCCTGGCTCACATTAGGTATTGGAAGATATTTGTGGAATGAATGTATTGACTGGGGCTTCCTGGAGGAGCCTCTTCTCTCCTCACTGATAAATGTTACCGTGGTGAGAGGCCTGCGATGGCCACAGTGGGGAGACTGCTGGGAAATCCTGTATCCGTGGACCCTGATGTTCTTTAAGGTAAATTCAAATGATATTTTAAATACAACCTTCCTGGAACTTTGACACTGTGATAAGTTTTGCCAGAGTGGACCAAGACACAGATGAAAGCAGCGTTACAAATGCCATGTATATACACATCTTTAATTAAAAAAATACAGTATTTGACTATGAAATCCATGTATTCAAATAGTGCTAAAAATGAGCCTTCTGATTTTAATCTGTAATCAGACTAGAATATGGATGGAAAGAATTCTTCCCTCTTTAGTATGGATGCATCCTTCGTGATTATCCTGAGTCCTGCTGACTGTTTTTAAAATGTTCTCAAATTTGAGATGTAATAATTTTGAATCAAGCAGTTCTTGTTACTACTGTATTTTGTGAATTTTTAGCTTTTCGTTCATTGAATAATTTCAAAATTAACCAAGGTTCTTCAGTTCTGCTGTTTTTTTCACCCCAGTTTTTTGATTAGAGCTGATTTTAAAACACACTCAATAGCTTGGATTAACTGATACAACTTATAAAGATTAAGATTTTTTAAAACTGAAGAAGTACCATGTCATCACTTTCATTTTGAAACAAAATGGACTTTGTAAATGTTTTAATTTACATTTATGAAGCAAAACTGCTTCGTAGGGCAACGTGGCCACTGAGGTTTAAACATCTCACTCATGTTGGGAAAGGAAGTTTTCAGACATTGAATTGCACAATCCAGAATTCATAATTTCATTTATGGTAGATGATGTTGAAGTAAAATGAAATTACATGCTAATCAGTTTTTAAATGCTGTCACAGTTTTGCTGTCCTGTGTGTGTTGAAAATACTTTGTCACTGATGCCTATTGTTGTATACAATTATAATATTTTGATGAGTTTTTATGTAATTTGATATGCTTTTTAAATATAGCAAGAAATAGAGATTTCTTTCTAATCCTTTCCTTAAATGTCATCTCCTAACAGGGGCTTATTGATTCATCATAAATGTTTTAAGTTTTCTACATCAGTATTTTTCTGGATGAATACATACGGGCTTATTAACAGTGTGAAAATAGGAAGATTGGTTTATATGGAGACTCAGCAAATCACTTTTTCTAGAAACACATTTTCCATATCTGGTCTCATATTCTCTATAGACTGTGGTCAGTTGTTAACTTGTTTTGTTAACAAGCTCCCTCTGCCTCTTGTGTATCTAGTCTCCTAATTAATTATCTTTTTCTTTTTTTTTGGCTGGGGGCTGGGTTTGAACCTGCCACTTCCAGCGTATGGTGTAAACACTGGTGATCCATACCCAACTGGAGAGTTTCTACTCTCAAGGAGCTGGTAGTCCAGTAGGGAACAGTCATAGTTGATTGCAGAAGACTGACTTATAAATAAACAGTTGCAGGAATATATAAGTCCCTTAGGAGAGTCATGTTCAAGAAGCATTGCTGACTTATAGGAGGGCAATGAGATAAATATACCAAAGTTCAAAGGAGAAAGAAGTAAATACCAGCAAGGGGGAGAGGGAGGGGAGGAAGGGGGGAGGGGGGGCAGAGGGAGGGTGATTGGTGAGATTACACCTGCGGTCCCTCTTACAAGGGCATATGTGAAACTTAGTAAATGTAGAATGTAAATGTCTTAGCACAATAACTAAAAAAAACGCCAGGAAGGCTATGTCAACCAGTGTGATGAAAACGTGTCAAACGGTCTATGAAGCTAGTGTGTGATGCCCCATGATCATATCAATGTACACAGCTATGATTTAATAATAATAAAAAAAGTAAATACCAGCAAACTTAGCATTGGTGATTACCCATTCAAGGCAGAGAGACTATGATCAAAAGCACGGGGGCCTGAAAAACTTCATGGTGTTTGCCACAGAGAAAATAATTCAACAGTAGAGAAGTTGCCTCATAACCCAGTCTTTAAAAATCATAGTGACAAGATTTATATGTGAGAAAATTTAACACCTCTCATGAAATACAGCGTGATACCCAAGGACATTATTTTAAATGCAGACCATTCCAATGGTGCTTGTAAATTTGTAGCAATTGACATTGAAGATAAAGTTTATTCTGTAGATAAACACTGGAGATTGATCACCACATAGGTAATAGAGAAATCATACAACTGTCTGAAAATTTCAGGAACTGCAAATATATTAGACAGATCTTTAGCTCTCACTGTTGTTTTACTCAATAGTTATCTAGAGTTCACAAGTAATACTGGGTTACGTAATGTGGATAGGACCCTAAAAGTGGGAAAATAGATGTCTTTGTAAAAATATTACTCCATTTGAATATATCAAAGTCTTGTTTGAAGTGAAAAGGGTAAGAAACAGTACATCAATGATCCAGAACTATATTGGACAATTAAGTTCGCAAACTCATGCTAGAAAATGTGCTTCATACCTCGTTGCCGAACATCACTCTGGTCCCCAGATGGCCAAGGAGAGTGAGACTAAGCTCTGAGAGATGTAGCACTTTTTCTAGGATGAGTTATTGAACTTCATTATCAGACCTCCAATGATGACAGCTCTGATGGTCATTAAGGAAAAAGAGTTCCACGATTGCTTTGAAGGGTGGACAAGGCACTGGGGTCGTGCACAGCTTCTCCAGGGAGCCCTGGGAAAGTGACCACAATGATAGTCACCATGAGGCAAGTAGCATTTTTCTATCATGAGTTCATGATCTTAATTTCCGACCTTCAGATGTTACGTTAGCATTAACCTTCCTTTAAGGACTTGAAAAAATAAACAAACTCTCATATAAAACATAAGCAACATAATAAATAATTATAAAAAAGTTGGTTTATCTGTTAAAAATTAGAAAACATCCCAAAAATATCTTACACATTTTTGTGATTGCCAAGTTTATCCGACACTTTTCTTTAATGCACCGTAAGGTGACCTCCAGCGAGAGAGAAACGTGGCTGTGTGGTGGGTTTTACATCTCCATTTTTTTCCTTCTCTTCCCCCTCTGGTTTTATCATCCACGACTCTTATCTATTTGATCTTTCACAGTTTTATTTATGCTTCCTAGCTGTCACTGCTATTTAAATTTACACTAAAGCCGTAACCTTCTCACTGATGTAAATTTTCTTTAATCTGCCACTTTCAATCTGCATAGTGGTCTTGTAATTTTCTTTGTAAAATACCACTTTGTCCTCAGAAATACTGAACTTTTCCAACCACTTGAGGTGCACAGATGAAAGTCTGGGGGCAAGACTCTCCTCAGCCAAGCCCTGTTCATACCAGCTTCTCCTAGAACAGCCCCCATTCTGGACAAGTTTGTTGCTCACCCAGCTCTGGCTCTTTTTTTCCTGCCTGGAATTCTCCTCCCTTCTGACCTTCCCACCTTCCTCGTCCAACACTCACCTTGGCTTCAGAATTCAGATGAAATCCCTCTCTCCTCCACTGGACATCAGTGACACTTTCCTCCAAATTCTTAAGATCCACATTTACATTTGGAACTTACTCCAATAATCGTTAGTATTATTAGCAGATTTTTATTATCTTGTTTTCCAGAGCTACCTGGAAAACTTGTCAAGGGCTGGCAACTTACTTTGTAGTGTTTGGAATGCCTTGTACCCAGCATGTATTCCTCCTATATGCACTTTAGGTAAACATTTTCTTGATGAGGTACTAAGGCTAACGGGCCTTTATTGAGGTGATAAATATGAACATGGTAGACAGGAAAGAAGATATTTTAATGCCCCTTTTGGGAATTTACATACTGCCCATTTGAATCACTCTTACATTAAGCTATTTCATTTCCTTCATAGCACAAAGTACTAACAGAAATGACCTTATTTATTTTCTTCTTTTTTAAAAATTTTTGTGTATTTATTTATTTATTTTTGAAGCTTTTAATTTCCATAGACTGAGTTCTCCAGGAGACTTGCCTGTTTTCACGACAGGAGAATTAGGATAGTGCCTGGAACTAAACAGATGTTATATATAATCATAGTTCATGGAATGAATGAATACATTTAGCAAAGGTACACTTAAGAGCCTAAGATAGGACTTAAAGATAGTATATTACCATTACTGTCTGTGTGTTAACTTCAAGAACCCCGGGAGAATGATTCTGAGCTAAATAGACACCCAATTCAAGACACTTGTGAAAACATCATTGTCTTGTAGTGTTCTGTTAAATTAAAACTTTCTATTTGGGCTTAATCTAATAAAGGAAGCTTCTCTGAGCATCTATCTGAGATATATTATTGCGGAGGTCACTGTACTTAGAAATTATTAAAAGCAGAAAAGATACCAAAGGGGTTTGAAAGACCATATTTGGTCTGAGTAACTAACTTTCAGCTTATTCTCTGGCAAGATCTGGTCTCAAGTCATGTTTGAGAGTGACCCTGGTATAAATCAGAGGTGACAGTTTTCTTGCTAAGGAAACAGATATAAATATTGTATTGGCTGAATTTTTAAACAGCGTTTCTGTTTATTTTTAGAAGATAACTCTTGGGAGATCCATCTTAGACAGCATTCTCTTTTCTCTTTTATGTCTGCACATACTTACTACCTCCATCCTTCTTTCCTTTTCATTCTTTTTTATGTGTGCCCTCACATATGCTCGTCCACACACATAGATTAACTTGTGTACGTTAGTCGTATGCCATGGAATTGCTGCAGTTTTAGCTGTCATCATTAACGATGCATCTGTCCTATATTCCTTTAATGTACAATTCCTGGTTCTTGCATTTAGAATAGTTTTTGCTCCACACTTCATTTTGGAGTCTCTGATAAAGTTTAAGAGACTTCAAGTCATATGATAGGCAGCTTAAGTCACGTACTAGGCAGCTTAGGTAGCTTATGTCACATGGTAGGCAGCTTATGTCACATGATAGGCAGCTCAAGTCACATGGTAGGCAGCTCAAGTCACATGACAGGTGATGGGAAGCTCATGTACAAGCACCATCTGTTGTCTCAAGACACTGCTCAGACTTCTCAGCCATGTCACTAGATTCCTTCTACTTTGTGCTTTTTCTTAAGAGCATGACTGACATGGTTTTTATGAGAGACCAGCTCCTACAGATGGAAGAGCCTGAGTTCCTATTTTAAAAGTTTGGGATCAGAATACTGATGACGTGACCCAGTATGTTGTCGACATGTATCCTTCTACTCATTTCATCATCGTGATTTGCACTGTGCTGTGTTATCCCAGTTGTTCAAGTTCCTTTCTGTGTCTCTTTTTCTTTTTCTACTAATAATGGAGGGAATGATGATGATCATGAACATGGACACAACAATAATAATAGAACTGCAGTTAACTTTTGGCAGTCCTATTATGTGGTAACTCGTGTACTGTTGTGTTTAAACATTACACTGTCCAATTTCCACACCATTCTAACCCTTAGAGATATTAAATTATTTGCCTAATGTTATGAAGCTAGTAAGCGGTAGAGCCAATAGTTGAATCCAGGTCTCTTTGAGAGCGTCTAGACTGACTCCCCAACATTCATCTTTTCTTGTCAATTAGATCCCCACTTAGTACAATGATTTTAAACTTTTCACAGATAATTTTCGAGTTAGTACCTGGACCCCTTCTCTTTCTTCTGCCTTTGAATCTGCGTCTCCAGGTGCCTAATCAGTGACTCTGCCTGAAAGTGGCCTGGGAACTCTACCATCTTCCTACCACAGTGACTTCCTATTGCTCTTGGTTAATGAAATCCTCATCCTTTTAAATTATTCAGACTCACAACACACTCTCTGTTTCCCTTCCCTCTTTCAACCACTATCCACAAACAGGGGCCACATCATGTTGATTTTATCCATTTCCCTGTTTTTCTTCATTATTCTATTTCTCCAGTGTTCCTCATATACAACAAATTCTTTTATCACTGCCGTTCAGAATATGTTACAGACTAAAAAAAGCCCTACAAATTTCTCTTACATGTTCCTGCTGAAGAATCTTTCTAAAAACTATTGTAAATATCCTCTTTACCCTCCATCAGTCTTCATCATCTCCATCTTTTACAGAAACAATCGTAAAGTCCACCCTGCCCATCTTGTATCCGTGACCCAGCAGGTGCACGCCAACAGGTAATTTCTGCATCCAGAGACCTTCTGTACAAACCATAAATTTTAGTCCAACTGGACACCTCTTCATTCCATCTTAATATTTCCATTTCTTTGTTGATAACGCTCTTATTTCCCTGGACCTTCCTCACCTTATTAACTGCTTTCTTGAATGCTATTTGTTTTTTCATTCTGCTTAGATTACATTTCCCCATGGGAAGAAACCCCTCTTATAACTGAATGGGCCATGCCAAAGTCAGTTTTCTCTTATCCAATGTGGATTTTTTAAAAATTGATTTAGCCTTGTCCAAATTCTAAGCTTGTTAATTAAAATAGAGATAATTTTTAAAGCTTTTCTATTTAAAAATAGTAAGGGGTGTACTATTTTTGCTGGAATCATACTGATTCCTAATAGGCACATATTGATTGAACATGCTTTTTTTTTTTTTTTTCCTAGTATTACTAGTTTTGACTCCATATTATGGTTCAAAATAATGTTCATAATATTCATGTCTAAACATTAATGTTTTAAGTCACCCAAGGAAAATTATGAATAAGGGTTTGAACTAAAGGAATAATTGGAATTCCAAGGAGCAAGTAGTTTTTTTCAGCAAGGTGACCTAATATTTTATTTTATTTGTTATAAAGTATAACCTCTATAAAACGTGTACATTTTTATTGAGTTCAAGAAAAGCTTTAGTGTACGTAGTATGAAAATTGTAGTATGTGCCTGGAATATGAGATAGATCTCCCTGCTTGGTTTGGCTTAAAATAGAATGATAACTAGTATCAAATAACATTATGGTGATAACTGCAGTGTTAGTTCAAATGAAGTATTTGGGAAACACTTGGAGATTGGCTGTTTGGTATGGAAAACATGTATGCAGCCTACAGCTTGGAGCATACGTGTGTACAGGAAAGAGAACAATTAACAGTGAATTATCAGCTTGCAGCTTGGAGCATATGTGTGTACAGGAAAGAGAATAATTATCAGTGAATTATCAGTGCCAGATAATTGTTGGACGAAGGACTATGTATGATGTGGCAGGATGGGTGAGTGGAGCTGTGGCTGGAGTGTCAGAAACATGGGAGAAAATGGCCTGCAGTTCGTCTGAAAAATAGTCTGGGATAGGTAAAAAGGAGCAGTTGGCTCATTTCAAGAAGAGTGATGATGCAATCATATTGTGACACACTGCAAATGCTAGACTGGAAAGGGTAAAAAATTGCTCAGGGAGTCCATTTAGGAACCGCTTCTGGTACCTGGGAGGGAGGTGGACGGGAAGAGTGCGTGAGCATGGAGGAGACAGGTGTGAAAAAGAGAAAACTGTACCCGACTAGGTGTGGGATTGAAGGGGACTCAGAGTTTTTTCTTGAATAACTGGGGTGAGTGGTAATGCCACCTACTTAAAACAGAAATCAGGGCTTGGTGCCCATGGCACAGTGGTTACAGCGCCAGCCACATGCACCGAGGCAGGTGGGTTCGAACCCAGCCTGGGCCAGCTAAACAACAATGACAAACGCAATAAGAAAATAGCCCGACGTTGTGGTGGGCACCTACAGTCCCAGCTACTTGGGGGGCTGAGGCAAGAGAATCGCTTAAGCCCAAGAGCTGGAGCTGTGATGCCATGGCCCTGGGTACAGATATCAGGAGGGTTTGGGACAGGAAACAGCATAATGCGCTTGTGTTAATGCCTCCTAAATACTTAGGCTAACAATTGTATTCTTTGAAGTGAAGACCTGATTGTGTATCTTAATAATTTATACTTAAAAACCAATATAACCATGCATTTTTATTTATTATTCTCTATTCCCAAGCCCTGAAGATTGTTTTATGGCCAGAGAGGGGGAATGTCAAACATTCTTGTTCAGGGAATTTACTGCTATGGGGAATTTTTCGCTTTGAATTCATTTTTGTCCTAAACTATGTTTAATGTAATGTATCTTAGAAACATAAAACAGACTGCATGGCATTTTAAACAAAAGTTGAAAGACTTAAATACAAAACCGTTTTGTTCTAAATCCAGTGCACTGCTTCTGACCCTTTCTTGCCAAGTGCCGTCCGTTGTTCCGTATCAATGAAGTCCTGTTGTTTCCTGCACCGAAGCCGCTGAGTTTCTGCTCTGTGCAGCACAGACTGTTTACCAGCCACGGGAGGGATTTGCCAAATCCCCCTGCACATATGCTCTTTGCAAATACTCTGCTTTTAAATATTAAATGAGATTTACAGGAACTTAATGCTCTAAGGAATATTTAGTCCTTGCTACTTCATCTTAAAACTTGTCATTTTTATATTTTAAAGCACTGGGAGGCATGTTATTTTACCACCCAATGATATTATATATGGCAATAAACATTGCTAAGGTTTTCAGTGTTTTTATCTTATCTAAAGAAACCCTTAAAAGCATTTAATGAAAGCGCATAAAAAACAATTTTTCATTCTGGTTTCTTTTTACATTTTTGAAAAATTGAATTTGATATTACCAATTTCATGTTATATGTGCTTCACGGAAGGATGTTTTTCCTTTCTTCCTGGTGCTGAGGTGGGAGACAATCAACAAATCTGTCACAGTCGGGCTCTCCCTACGTCCTTCATCCCTCATTGAAAAAGCATGTGTCATTTATTTTCAAAGTAAAAATCAGGATGGTGATAAGCTTCCAAATATCAAAACTTTTGCATTATTACTCAGTAAGAGTGACGATGAGTACAAGCAAAAATTCTGCTCTATATGTGAAATTTGTACGTCAAAGACTTGTTAATGAGCTAATGCTGGGTTCACATGGCTCCGTTCTCGTTGAGTGTCATTTTAAATACACGGGAAACATATTCCGATGTCTCAATCAGTGTGTGCTATTAGATGAAAACAGCGATGAGAATTTGTTTTCGATTTTTTTTTTTTTTTTTTTTGTATAGGCAAGGGGCTGTATGTGACACAGCCTATCTCCAGACTTTTATAGTGACATATGTTTTGTTAGAGTATAAAAGTGCTCCTTTTGATGATATCCAAATTCATTCCACCTGTTTGGCATCAGAGCATTTCAGAATCCATTTATGAAGGTATAACTGTGTCATTCCTCACTGCTTTGTTAACCTGATAAATTCCTTCAGATGAGCAACTTTTAGAAAGATTCGAGCTTCTCTGTGGTATAGTCTTTTGGTGGTGTTTTCTGAGCTGCCAATTCCTGTTTCCCAAGCCTTATCTCTGTGACAAATTTTTAGATTGGTCTGTGAATACCTCCCTGATCCCAACACTCCCACCACCAAATTCTGCGAATGACTTTTGTCTCGATATCTCAAAGCTGATAACTTTTAATAAACCAGAACCACATGTGGTCAAGTTATTTCTCATCCACTTCCCCCCTCCCTTTTTTTTTCTTTTCCCCTTGGGGACAGGGTCTTGCTGTGTTGCCCAGGCTGGTCTCCAGCTCTTAGCCTCAGGCAGTCCTCCTGCCTGGGCCTCCCAAAGTGCTTGGATGAGAGCTGTGAGCCATTGCACTTAGCCTTAGATTAGATTTTTTGAGTGTGCGAGATAGATAGGGTTGACAGCCGGCCAACTATTAAAATGAGATGCGTGCGATTTTCTTTAATAACTTAGGTTTGGAGTATTGGAATGAAATCTGGGTTCCAACCAATGCTGGAAACACTACCCATACAAAAAAGATGTCTTGTTCATGTTTTTCCTAGGGCAGTTTCAGAAAATATAGATGAGGATGCTGAACGTTAGAGAAGATTTCTGTAAAGGCCAGGACACTCTTGTGCTTTTAAATCCTCGGAATTTAGCTTAGTGGCGTGCAAAGAGCAGAGATACGCGCTGGCTGAAATCACCACAAATGGTGTGCCTGAAAATCTCCCCAGCTTCCTTTCCAGGTTACCAAGAGTCAGGTGTGTATTTTATTAAATGTCTTGTTATTTTATTTTCCTTTATTTTATTTAACTAAGCAAGAATAAAATTGTTTGTTACCAAAATGTCTGCTGTAACAAAGCTGGGAAAAATAAGGAGGAAGGGGAGATGGGCATAGTGACAGTAATGACAGATAAAAAGGACTTGGGGAGTGATTCTGAGTAGCTGGCTGAAGGACAAACCTTCTTGGGCTTGAACCCGATTTGTTACTCAAAGACCATTTGAGTTGTAGGTATGTTTCTGTACCTCCCTGTGCTTTAGTTTTTGTTTTTAAATATGGAAAATCAAAGTGCTTCCTTTTCCAAGTTCTTATGATGTTAAAGTGACAAACATGTGATGTAAAGATGTCACAGGTAACCCTGATACCAAGATGCTTCCCTTGATGAGGGTTACTTGGAACATCCTGTGGGCTCAATATTTAAGTGGAAGTTTGATTCAGACATATATCATTCACTCGTTAACTGCCGTGTGAGTTGTGTAAAACTCTTGCTAGTTTTGAGCCTGGGCCTCCTGAAACTGTGAGCCTGGTGCTCATCGTTGTCACTGTTGGTAAACACGGGGCCCCTGCCACCTGTGGCCCTGCTTCAGCTGTGACCCCCCCACCCCCCAGGCATGTGCGCATCCTGGGCTGTGTGACCCGTCACTGTGACTTGGGACCGCACATCTCTGGGGGATACTCGCCAGGCTGCCCTGTGAACCAAATAGATCGGATACGTGTGGAGAACAGTAGTGTGATGTTGTCGGACACGCTTAGGGGTTATGATTCACAGGTCGTCATCCAGGACTGCCCAGAGTCCACCCCAGGTACAACCAAGTACTTGTGTAATGACAAAAGACTCCATGCGCAGAAACAAATTCACTAAGTTTGTTGTGAGTTGCATGCAACTCACGTGGGATGCAGTGTAAAGTTCATTACAGTGTCATGGAAGCTGCATAGAACTTATACACAGAAAACAGTGAAAAATAGCAAATATTTCATTCAATCATAAAGGATAGCTTGGTTTTCAATTATTATTTAAATATTTATTTATTTAGAGACAGGCAAGAGTGCCCTGGCGTCACCCTAGCTTCCAGCGCTCAAACTTCTGGGTTCAAGTGATCCTCCTGCCCCAGCCTCCCAAGTAGTTGGGACACAGGCGCCTGCCCTGGTGATTTTCTAACACCCAGCTAGTTTTTCTACTTTTAGTGGAGCTGGGGGTCACTCTTGCTTAGGCTGGTCTTGAACTCCTGTGCTCAAGGGATCCATCCTCCTGCTTTGGCCCCCAGAGTACTAGGATTACAGTGTTGGCAAAGGTTTTATTCTATTTTAGTTAGAAAACACTGTGGCCCAAAGGAAAATTATTTTTCTAGGGTGGCAGTCAATGTGGTAAGAGCCTTTAGGGGCCAGATGGCAGCACAGTTGTGGAGGAGCTGAAATTGGCCCTGTGTCTCTTCTGCCAACTGCTGAGGCAGAGAGGTTTATGAATTAATTGATCAGAAAATAAACCGACAGATCCCCTTCTCTTCTTGATTAGATCTAAACTCCAAGCTCCTCTCGATAATGACTTCCTAAGAACTCTTGAGAAAATCACTTTTGGAATTTGGAGTGATATTGTTTGAATGTATTAACCCAGAGTATATTGTACTTTAGGGCAAAAATAACATACTATTTTTTAGATCTTTTAGAGTCTTTTAGGCATTGGTATTTATGATCTGCCAAGTGCATAGTTTATTAAGAATAATGGTGGGGCGCCAGCCCCATATACAGAGAGTGGCCAGTTCGAACCTGGCCCCTGCCAAACTGCAACAAAAAAATAGCCGGGTGTTGTGGCAGGTGCCTGTCGTCCCAGCTACTCCGGAGGCTGAGGGAGAAGAATCACCTAAGCCCAGGAGATGGAGGTGGCTGTGAGCTGTGATGACACAGCACTCTACAGAGGTTAATGGAGGGAGACTCTGTCTCTACAAAAAAAAAAAAAAGAAGAAGAAGAAGAAAGTACGGAATGATAAACTGTCTCTGCTTACCTTAAAATTAAACAAGGAGAAATATATAAGACTATAGAGGACGATGTTTTTGAGTATTTCCCTCATTTTCTCTCTTTTAGTCATTCCTGTTGATTTTTGTCATAGCAATGTAATTTTTAAGTCTATAAGCAAAATTTTTAATCACATATTTTAGAACAAGTTTTCCAGGTGCGTTGTTATCCAATGCTTACGGAGTTTACAGACCTGTCAGGGAAGTGAGTGAACCCTGCAATGCAGACTGTGCCCTTCACTCTTCCAGTCATCTGCCCAGGTATGGGGCTGCCTGCACGGAAGAGGACATCTCTTGGTCGGCGCCTGTGGCTCAGAGGACTAGGGCGCCGGCCCTGTATACCAGAGGTGGTGGGTTCAAACCCAGCCCCGGCCAAAAAAGGGCATCTCTTAAAATTATTCCACGTATTGGCAGCAGCCCTGAATATTTGGATCTGACATCCATCTAATATATGAGTGACACTAAGCATTAGAAAGTACAATTCCATTCTCTATCATAAACGCCTGGTGTCCTAGAGTTACTCAGTATCAGTTAGAATCATGCTACAGAAATACTTGACCAAGGAAGCAATACACCCTCACATTTAAGTTCATCAAGAAAAACGTCTTAGACATTTTACTCTTTTTACATTAACTTAAATAAAGATGGCATGTGCTACTGTTAATTAAAACTAGAACTCAATATTGTGGACTGAAAACTGGGAGTTACGATTGTCTTCTTTCCCTTTTCTGCTTCAGACTGGTAAAATGTATAAGTGTAGAACATAAATGTCTCAACCAGCACTTTGTACTCCATGATTGCATCAATGTACACAGCTATGATTTAATAAAAAATTTTTAAAAATGAGTCCTCGTAGACCATTAAGGAAATAAATCAGATAATAAGGAGTAAATGAGTGATTTGTTTGTGCGAAGATGGAACTCATTCATGTATGTTTTCTTTACATAAAAGAGAAGCCAAGGAAATTTATTTATGTACTATAAGGGTGAAGGAATGACTGCTCTTAAAGTTTAAACTTTTGAGGATGGGCAACCCTTTCACTGTCCTGACCATAATTATAAATATTCTGATATTTCCAGATTTTTAATATACTGCTTCCAGGACTCAAATACTGGCTTACTACATAAAACTGGTAATCTAAAGTTATTTGTCATAAAAAAAGGGAGAAAACATAAATCTCTACATGAACATGGTTTTCTCTAAAAATGTCTCCTCTTTCATAAACTATTAGTTTTTGCTGTTAATCTTCTTTCTCTCCCTAACAAAGCTGGATGCCTATTGGTGATTTCTTATCTTAAATTACCCTATATATCTTTTTCAGTCCTTTCCATTGAATTTTTGTGTCTTTTTATATAAATGTGCTTATTTTTACACACACAATTATAAGTACTATTGTAGTTTAGTTTTTACATTTTCTTCAGACGGCCTTTGCCTGTAGATTTGGCCTATAGGATTCCTTTACATTTAATATAACTTGACATATTTTGATTTAATATTATCATGTTAGTGATATATTTCTATTTTTCATGTCTACTTTTGACTCAGACTATTTCAAGTGGGTTTATTATGGAAATCTATGTTTAATAATGCATTGTGATGAAACAATAAAAATAAAAAAAATCATAGCTTTTTTAATTTACTCAAAAGAAGTTTAAAAAATTCATAAACATTTTCTTGTACAATAGCCTTAAATATTTCAAACATCTGTGAATACCCTGATAAGGTGTGTTTGAGAACCACTTGCAGAACATTATAAAAATTTTAAAAGATTCTTTAGGAGAAGACTGTAGCAAATGGAGAGACATACCACGTTTCCAGGGAAGAGTGAATGCAGATCACTGCCTAAAATTTAAATTCCTGGGGGTTATATGGTTACAAATGGGATCATTAGATTATTCTAAACTTAATCTCAACGTAAATAGATAAGAAAAAGTTAGGTGACCTTTTAGTGCTTATTTTTGGTTGACCATTATAATCTATATATTTAATAACTTGTTTGAAAAGAATAAATTTGGTATGTGAACAATCAAATGTAGAATTACAATAAGATAGTACTGAAACAGACCCTGGTGTCCGTGTAAGACCCGATTACATGATAAAATATATGGACTCAAATATACAGATAAAAAAATTGGAGGATCTCAGAGTTTTTAGTATAATAATTTTTCAGACATTTGTATAAAAATTCATGGACTCCCATGCATGCTACATACCACAGAATTGAGGGGATTTTATTGTAAAAGATGTAATATTTCAAAGAATAAAAAAGGGCAAATAAGTTATAACTTATCTCTGAATGGTGAAGTATTTTTTTAAGCTGTGGGCAATGAAAAATATCACACAAGCTGTACAACCCCAGTGTTGAATGTTAATAGATTCAACAATTTTCCGATTGATGAATAGGCCAGCTCAGATTTTACAAGATGAATATAGAGTTTATTTACTGAACATGTACAAAATGTCTCAGTGCAGTCAGTATATTAGGCAGAGAGATGAGCAGTATTTTCTAGTATAAATGGAGGTTTGAATTTTGAGTTGAAGTTGCTCACTAAAGGATACAGAACTTGAAAAAATAACTTATGATTGGGGCGGTGCCTGTGAGTCAGTAAGTAGGGTGCTGGCCCCTTATACCGAGGGTGATGGGTTCAAACCCAGCCCCGGCCAAACTGCAACAAAAATATAGCCAGGCGTTGTGGTGGGCACCTGTATTTCCAGCTACTTGGGAGGCTGAGGCAAGAGAATAGCTTGAGCCCAAGAGTTGGAGGTTGCTGTGAGCTGTGACGCCACAGCACTCTACCGAGGGTGATAAAGTGAGACACTGTCTCAAAAACAAATAAACAAACAAACAAACTTCTGATTGTATGTTAGAATTACTTTATGCCTAGTGAAGACCCAGCATAATCCTCCAATCCACCTCTACATATATAAACATGTATTTACTACGCATACATCAAAGTACTCCAGCAAGTGACCTGGTCTGCGTTTGTTCTGGACACCACTTCAGCTGGCCAGCAGTCCTCCTTAATCCTTCCTGATGTTCACTGGGATAAGGACGGAGGTCAATTTCCCAGAAGTAACAGGGAGACGTGATTACAGGCAGACCAGCAAAAGGGCTTAACTACAGTGGACTAAGATCAGTATGTATTGAGCGTTGGTTTTGCATTACTTTATTTTTGAAGATCTTGATTTCTAACTACATAAAACAAATAACTAACTACGGTGGATGTTGTATATGCTGTTCACAGGCCCCTCTCTCTGACTGATACCCCAGTTGCCTGGAGTGTAGCTGCCTGGGCTCACAGCTGAATCCCTCTGCGTGAATTTCCCTTGCTGAAAGTTTTGCTTCCGTCCTAGGGAACTTTCTCCCAGTGAGTGTTCAATACTATGGTACCAAGACTATATTCATTAGCTAATTCCAGGGCTACTCTGAAAGGTCATCCTGTAGGTTCCTGAGGCTGTGAGTCACAACACTTTTTTTTTTTTCTTCCGTTTTTTGGCAGGGGCTGGGTTTGAAACCACCACCTCCAGTATATGGGGCCAGCGCCCTACCCCTTTGAGCCACAGGTGCTGCCCCACAACCTCTTTTTAACAATGCAAGTACACTGAGGCATTAGGAAAGTTGAGAACTGCTGTGTTCCAGCCTTATTGCGGTTTAACCTGCCTTCTCACCAGATCTGCTTCCTTTGCTCTTTCTTGAGTATTCTTCCCAGTAACCCTCCAAAAAACAAATCTCTAGCCGAGAATCTGATTCCCAGGGAATGTGACCTACAAAGCTGGACGTATTCACAGTGACATTTCAAGTCTCACACGTAGTGTCTGAATTACTGTATTTTGTGGAGCAGGAAGACAAACTGTTGCTCTTTGTTGAACGTGTGAGAACCTGTTAAATGTTCCTTGCTTGGTGTCTGAAATCCTCCGCAGCATCTCGTCAACCATTAGTAGGACTTTGAGGCATGGAACAGAAGTCTAATCCTGTCTTCTTCTCTTTCCCGCTAAAGTTGTTGGCATAACCATCATGCCTATGATCCGTCCACCATCCGTTATGAAATTTGGATCATTTGTGACATGGAAATCTCATTATTTACCCTCTTTAGATAATAGAACAGGCGAGTGAGATGGGTCTTAACTTCACAAAACGCCCGAAACAAAAATGCCAGCATGAACAATGCCTTGGCAATTCATGGAAGATTGATGATTATTATTTTCATGATTTGTAAAGAAAAATTACTGTGTAGATGACTTAGAAAATATTTGTGTTAAGTTTCATACTAATTTTCCAGTAACTGAGAGAGAGATGCTTAGATCATATTATTAGAAGTCACATGTAAACTATTATTAATGTGATGGAGACCCGGAGTGGTGCAGTAGTTCATGGTTCTCATCGTGTGATTGAAAAGAATTCATCACATAGCAAAGAGAAGGGCAACTGTGGAGGGTTTGAAAAGCAGTGACAGGGTGTGAGGGGTAGGTTTTGAAAGTTTCCAAATGTCCAAAGGACATTCAACTTTATTTTTTCAGCAATATAATTTTAAAGAATTCACAGAATAGGTAACATGTAGGTAAACATAGCGGTAATATGTAAGATTAATTGCAGAGAAATAGAATGATGGAAAGACTGCATTTGGCAAGCAATCTTAATAATGTGGAGAAGCGACTCGATGATCTTTGATCTCGATGATAATATTCTCAATTATTTTCAAAAGGTTTACTAGCTCCAGTATTGAATCGTGGGGGTACATAGGGCCAAGCTTTATCTCAGGCGATTGTGTAACCGGTGCACTCCCTTTAGACTGCTGGAAAATGGACAGTCTAGTCTCAAAATGATTATTTTGTTTTTTTATGGATGATGTGTAGGTTAAAATCAAAATAATCACTCAAGTCCCGAGATTAAATATGTTGCTGTCTCCTTATCTAGATTGCCTCTAAGTTTATCACAGGAGAAAAGTAAATTGATTTGGAAGTATTTATACATGCAAAGGCATGTTGGTTTATATCTAGTGCTCGTGCAGACAAGGAAAAATTGATTTGAAATCACAACTATTTGTCGATCTATAATTACTGTCAATTTCTTATATAAAAGAGTTTAACTATTATTGTATTGAGTGACTTTTGCTAGCTTCCACTAACTTCCTTTCTTCATTCCAAACATTATACTGGGTAATGGCATTAGGAAAAGTATTATCTATAAGTTGCATAAGTATCTTATAAAAAATATTTATATACATAACCCATACTTACATGGCTTCATTGCTGTCATTGTGCAATTATGAATTTTAATCAAGTTAGTATGGGTGATTCAGATAGCCCCCATATATCTAAATTAAGTGACTCGATTGGTATCTACGTTTATATTTCTGTAGTTTTAAATTCTGTGAACTTCCCATTTTCTAAGAATGTTCCCTGTTTTCCATGTTGTTGATGGAAACAGATAGTACTATTTTTCAAACTAAGTTAAAATATGATTAAAAGCAGACTAGGTCTTTCCGAACCCTAACTATTTCACTTAATTGTAACTAAGAAAGTATTAATAGCTATATAAGCAAAAATCCATTTTATATTAAAAGACACCTGTTGACCAACCTACGGTACATCTACAAGGGTACTTGTGAAATTTACTAAGTGTAGAACATATATGTCTTAACACAATGACTAAGAAAACGCTGTGAAGGCTGTGTTAACCAGTTTGATGAAAATATTTCAAATTGTATATAAAACCAGCACATTGTACCCCATGATTGTATTAATGTACACAGCTATGATTTAATTAAAAAAAAAAAAAGAGAGAGAGAGAGAGAATGAAAGAAAAAAGAGAAAGAAAAATAAATGCTTTGGGTCATTACTTTTTTTTTTTTCTGGCTTGTTTTTTATTTCTACCTTTGTTTTAGAATAATATTTAGGTAACTTATGACGCAAGTATTTTGCATTTTAAATTTACTTCAAGTTAAACATTGATTTTTAAAACAAAACGATGAGGTTGTATGAAAATAAGACTTTATTTTGGGAAGACATATGATTATTATTACAGTGTACTGGAGTGTGAAGAGCTTGATTTATAATCTTGGATCGTTAATATGAATAAATCATAAATTACAGCAGTGAACTTCTGAGTTTTATAATTCCTTTTTTGCATATGATCTGTATGAATTTGACTGAACACGTGGTAGCTTTTTGTTTGTGTGTGGGCATGTCTATAAAAATACAACAGATATATAAATATATATGCACACATAGATACGTGATCACACTTACGTAGGTCAGGCAATTAAGTTCACAAACTTAATCTAGAAAAAGTGCTGCAGGCCTCTTTGCTGAACATCACTATGGCATCACATGGCCAAGGGGAGACCCTCGAAGGTGACCACAGTGGTGTTGAACAGTGAGGTATGTAGCTCTTTTTCTAGGCTGAGTTCATGAACTTACTTGACCTTGTACGTAGATCTTTCATGGTAACTTTTGTCTATGCAAGCCTCATACACCAATACTTTTTTTTTTTTTTTAAATCACCGAAACTGGACATTCGTAAGAGTATGTGATTGGATTGAGGAAGCTATTTTTGTTTGTTTGCTTGTGTTTTGTTTTCTTCCTTAATCAGCAAGTAAAAGGAGGAGGTTTTGTGTTTGGAATTTCTTTTATTCAGAGCTCATTGTTGCCCAGGAGGTGTACAGGCTATATTGAGCTTTCACGTTGAACATGTTTCCTCAATGGTATTACAGATTCATGATGAGAAATTTTATTATGTGGCCAGTAATATGAAAACGCAAACCAACCCAAATCATTTTATTTCTTTTTTATTTTATTTTTTATATATTTTTTAACTTTTCTATATCTTTTTTTTTTTAAGTGATATGTACATAGATTATGAATACATTTATGCCTTTGTGGGATTCAATGTGTTGATTATTTGTACAAATTAGAATACTCACATCCTACGAATTGACATAGCTTTCACCTCATTTACTTAATCACAGTGTTAAGACATTTCTGTTCAATACTTGGTAGATTTGACTCGTACCCTTGCAATATGCTCCATAGGTGTGGTCCCACCATTGACCCTCCCTCTATGGAACCACCCCCCTCCCTTCCCTTCCTCCTCCCCTTCCCTCCTTCATCCTGGGCTATAGTTGTGATTCATTTTTCATATGCAGGTGTGCGGGATTATAAATTGATTTCACAGTAGTACTGAACACATTGGATTTTTTTTTCCCATTCCTGAGATACTTTACTAAGAAGAATATTTTCCAGCTCCATCCATGTAAACATAAAACAAATCATTTTATAATCTTGACCTAAGTTCTTTGTTTTTTCTTTTGTACCTAAATCTAATCACTCAGAAAATAGTGATGGTAGAATGGGGGTTTGGGGAAGATATTTTCTAGGTTTGAAACATTTCAAAGAGGTTCTTTCTTACCTAATCATAATTCTTCAAGCAGAGAGATTACATAGGAGTGCAGGAGTGAACAAGACAAAGGTAACAGCAGCAAAGCAGTATGATTAAAAATTGCAAAGGAGACTTAATCATAACTTTGGAATCCTTTCAATGTTGAAATTGTTTTTCTATGACAAGTGTTAACAGATGAAGATGCCTGCAGCTGGAAAAAGGAGAAATACGCACTTAGCAATGTCTTGAAAGTAAATGGCTTATTCATTTACTCAGCAAATTTATTGAGAATCAATTGTGTGCTAGGCCCTGAGATTATGATAGTGAACAAAACAGACTTAAAATACTGTACTCATAGAATTTATATTCTGATGGGAGGAAATGAGCAATTACATACATACTTAATGTGTAGTAAGTATTATTATTATATTAATAGTCTCTAACTATTCAACTCTTCTGTTCCGTATTCTTAACTTGATTCTGAATTAAGAAGAAATTCTGCATTACTTAGAGAAATGCATTCATTTTGCCTTATTGAGCTATTTGAATAAGCCCTTTACTTGAGGTTTAGATATAAAGCATCTTTGATCAATAAAAAAGTAGAGAGATATGTGTATTTATTGTTCAGAGAAATAATTTTCACATCCGTACTTGTGGTTTCTGTTTCATTCATTTGACCTCCCCTAAATTGTCCATTCATTCTGTATATATTCAGTGATAAAACCCCCCCAGATATTTGACGAGTCTGTGTATATAACAAACACTAAAGGTGCATAGGGACTTATTTATTTAACCAGACGTTATTCCATTTTGTGACACAAAGAAAGATAATGTGAATCTTTAATAAAACTGCATCTAGACATTTGGGGGCTTAGACGAGGTACAAAAGAGTTTCAAAATGATGTGTTGTGAGGGGGCCTAGAAATAGAGATAAGAAATTGTCATGATGAGAAGATTGAAGACTTAGTTTATCAGTTAAAAGTCAGTCCTAAGTTTATAATGATATGGTAAAAATCACGGATTTATATAGCTCAATTTCTCTTCCATCTTTTTTTTGAATTTTGAAACTGGCACTTCCCTGCTTTGCTGAATGAAGTTATATTCTTATGCCAGTGAATATAATTTATTCTTGTTTTGATATCATTCTTTATAGTATTTTCAAAGATATTTGCCTATAATATTTTTTTAACTGTGGATAATAATACATGTATGGTGTGTGTCTTTTGAATACTTTAAAATATTTTTGAGAACTTTTTTAGTGACTGATGCTATTGTATTTAGAAAAAAAAAAAAGCCTTTATTAAACCATTATTTGAAAATTTGTAATACCCCAACTTAATAACAGTTTCTTTACTGGATGTAAGATAGAGTTAATTATTCATTTAAAAAGTTATTTCATGAGGTTGTACAGTGGTCATCTCAAATTGTTGGGGCATAAGCCCGACGCAGTGGCTCATACCTATAATCCTCACACTCAGGGAGGGCAAAGTGGATGGATAGCTTGAGCTCAGGAGTTTGAAACCAGCTTGAGCAAGACCCCATCCCTGCTAAAAAATAGAAAAACTAGTGGGGCATGGTACTGGCGCCTATACTCCTACCTACTGGGGAGACTGAGGCAAGAAGGATCCCTTGAGCCTAGGAGTTTGAGGTTGCTGTGAGCTGTGACTTCACAGCACTAAAAAAAATAAAATAAAAAATCAAATGGACTTCATAGTCATAGTGAATACCTTGGAAGTTATGGGAAGCTGAATGCCAAACATAAAACAACAAAAGCACAGTTTCATTAAATCACTTACCTTCTCATACATTAAGAAAAAAATAGAGAGGAATTTACAATTAAGAAAATTCTTCCAGCTTGTTAATTCCTGTGAATAGCAGCGAAACTCCCAGCTTAAATCATGTCCCAGTTATATTCTGTAGTAGCTTAGTTTGAAAACTGTGTTAAAATGAAAATTACATACTGTTGAATAATGGGAGTTTAATCAAATTGATGGATCTTTAATTTACATTTTTAATCCCTTCCAACTTGTCTCTTGTTCTTTGTGACTGATGGGATTCAGGATGTTATTCTAGCCTGAGACCTGAACTAGCAGTTAGGATTCACGCTTTCCCGTTTCAACTCTGATACTATATGCGTGGACTTTATTTAACATCTCTTATTTTACTGACTTGTTAAATGATTAGACTGCACAAGTTTGGCGTTGGATAATCAGTTATTCCTGAAAGCCTTGAGTGTTTGTATAAAATTATGTGTAAATATATATACAGACTTTTGTTCTGGGGTTCCGATTTCCCCAAAAATGAAATAAACAAATATTGATGTTTATAAGATTTCTTCCAAAATTTGAATTAAGTCTTTCTGGAGGTTTTCAGATATTGTGAAATACCTTTTTAACCACAAAGTTGCCAGGATGCTTTATTGCGTTAACATGTTTGAAAAAATTGCTCCTTTTTTGTCATTATAGGTGGAGTATTTTGCACTATGATTTTTGGCCACAGATATTTGATTTTTATCTGTTTCTTAGGAAGTGAGAATAAGTATTTGGATATCTTCATAGATATAAATATTATTGCTTTACTTCATAAAAATATAGTTCTTGAAAAAATTTAAAAATCCTTACTTTACCTACAATTAAATTTCCCATATATTTTGTCAGAGCTGAATGAGATAATACTTTGATGCTTGGGTTTATTTTAAGGAGCTATGTAAAAAATAATAAATAATAATAAATAAAATGTATAGTAATAATTGGTCAGAAGGATTAATGTAATTTTCGGATTGGAAATATCCCCTTTTAGTGGTGGTTCTTTATATATTACATATGTGCTAATTAGATACATGATTTGGAAATCTATTATCAGATATGATTAATAATATTCTTCTTCACTTCTAAATGGTGAATTGTCTCAGAAGACACCAAAGTTAGGGAATATTAGTAATAGAAGTAGATTAATTCCTGAAATTTGACTCTCCCGTACCAGTTTATTGTAACTTTTAAATAAGAAAATATAATTCAGGGTGATGCCTGTTGCTCAAAGGGGTAGGGCGCCGGCCCCATATGCTGGAGGTGATGGGTTTAAACATAAACCCGGTTAAAAAAAAAAAATAAATAAAAGCAAAAATAAAATAAAACAAATAAAGTGGCTTAATCATATGTTTAAAAAAAAAGAAAATATGATTCTTTCTTGCTAAGAAATTGAATTCACTTCATCAAATTAATTGGCATTAAGTTTTGTAAAGTCTGTAACTACAATTAATTTTAAATTATATAGGCAATACATTTTGGATGATGAAGTATATATGTAGGTATTTCCTCTAGAAATAGGGTTCCAATAAATATATAGCTATTCTATTTTATTTAAAGTATTGAAATCGCAGTATAACCTGCATTACACTAGGATCTCAGGATTTCAGTTCTGCATCTTTTTCTAACTCCTATTTACCACACTTTCTTTTAAGTTTCAACATATTTAAAATATCACCAGTAGGATAATAGTTCAAAAATATGTTCACGTTTTGTGACATATGGATGATAATATTGATTTAGCGATTTTGTTGAATATTCAATAATATTGATTTAAATCGATATTAAATATTCAATAATGTTGATTTAAATCATGATTTAAAGAGTGAATTAAATATTATAGAGGGGAAGTATTAAAAATTAGGGTGCTTGAGATTTTGAAATGTATGATCAAACAAAAAACATTTTGTGAATGGCGATTGCATTGTAAAGAATGTTGTATTCCCAATTATTATTATTATTATTTTTGAGACAGAGTATCAAGCTGTCACCCTCAGTAGAGTGCAGTGATATCACAGCTCACAGCAGCTTCACATTCTTGGGCTTCAGCGATTCTCTTCCCTCAGCCTCCCGAGTAGTTAGGACTACAGGCACCTGCCACAGTGCCTGGCTATTTTTTTATTTTTTTGCAGTTTTTGGCCAGGGCTGGGTTTGAACCTACCATCTCCAGTGTATGGGACATGTGCCCTACTCCTTTGAGCCACAGGTGCTGCCCCTGGCTTTTTTTTTTTTTTTTTATTGTAGTCGTCAATGGGTGTTAATGGGTGTTGTAGCTGGCCCAAGGCTGGGTTTGAACCCGCCAGCCTCGGTGCATGTGGCCTGCGCTGTAACCACTGTGCAACGGCTTCCGAGCCCCTATTTGTTTCCTGTTTAGGCCCTGGGCTTATAGATAGCAGTAAACAATATATAAAGACACTTGCCACTTGAATGTTATTAGCAACACAATTCATAATTGCAAGGATGTGTGAACAGCTCAATGCCCATTAACGGATTAATAAAATGTTGTATTTGTATACCTACTCAGCCATAAAAATTGGTGACAACAGTATCTCTTGTAACAACCTGGACCTGGAGACCATTCTTCTAAGTGAACTATCACATGAGTGGGAAAACAAACACCACACACACTCAATACTAAATTGGAACTAGGCGACCAACACTTACGTGCACGTGGGGAAGTAAAACTCAACGGGTATCAAGCAGGTGGGTTAATTCACACCTGAGGGGCGTAACACACACATTCTGCTTGAATGGAACACTTGTCACTTTGTCCTGAAATATACAGAACAAACTGTGTAACGGAAACATGTGTACCCCTATAACACTCTGAAATTAAAAAAAAAAACAAAGCGTATAAAGTCAGTGCCTTCCTAGAGTGTGAATATTTTAGCTGGAGGGACAGATAATAAGTTTTACAGTTTGGCTCCTACGTTTAAGTCTTTAATCCATTTTGAGTTGATTTCTACGTATAGTGAGAGACAGGGGTCAGGTTTCATGCTTCTGCCTGTAGGGACCCATCTTTCCCAGAACCCTTTACTGAAGAGGCTTTCCTTTACCCAATTTATACACAACGGAATTCTCTTTATTGAGTAAAAATGACTGAAATCCTTTCATGCACAGCAACACGTTGGAACTGGAGGTCATTTTCAGGGAGGTAAGACAGTCATAGAAACGTAAATATCTCATGTGTGGAAGCTAGAAAATGTGATCTCATGGGGAGGAAGAGGAAGGAGGCTTCCCAAAGGTGGGAAGCTGGTTAGTGAGTCCAAACACACAGCTGGATGGAAGGAAGAAGCTGTGTCTGACTGCACAGCAGGTGACGATAGCCAGCAATAATTTATTACATGCTTCATAATAGACAGAAGAGAAGAGCTGAAATGTTGATAAACTTGTGAGGCGATGGCTATCTTAAATACCCTGATTTGATCACCACATACTGTATACCTGTATCAAAACATCACAACCCCTCATAAATATGTATAATTGTTATATATCGATAAATCAGAAATACACAAAACATTTAAGAATAGTCCTGCTACCAAAAATATGTTTTTAAAGGTCAATGTTTATTTCTAAAAATGTATTTACTCACTGAACGGATAAATTTAATATCATAGACAAAGATGAATTTTAGTTTGCCAGCTCATAATCTGTCGCATGTGAATTATCTTTGCAGATTTGTTGCATTAAATATTAAGGACATACATTTAATTTTAGGTTTGCATTTCTTTCTCATTTTTGTGATACTAAAATGTTAGGTTTCTATCTTGAGAACTAGAACTGAGTTTTAAAATCACTTAGTTCTGAACGTTTTCATTGTTCTACATCATCAGCATAAACCTTCACAGCCACTATTTTTGAATGGTTCCATATAAATACTGTCATGTAACAAGATCCAGTCTGGATTAATGACATCCCACGATTATAGCCAGTTCTGGTCCAGGAGTAAGCTTGGAAATGCATCCTAATTTTTTGTTACTCATCTGCCTGAAAAGGCTATCTTTTATTAGTTAAATATAGTAATTAAAAAAAAAATCAAACAAAATACCATAAGCGTTTATTAATTGTAGAAGAGGTATAATCAAATGTATGTGAAATTAAATTAGTATCTTGTTATGAAATTTAAATGTGACTTTTCATTGTAACAGCCCTTTGAGGAATGTGGTGATCTCCGTTTAGTGCATAAATGTTGACAGGGAGAGACTGACTCAGGTGTTTCCAATCTGAACTGAACTTAGACATAGGTGTAAAGTTGTAGTCCATGTACGGAGCTTTCCAGGGGACCAGAAAGCCTCTGGGTCCACTAATTTCTTACTCTCCTGGTGTGTGGAATTGACAATAAGATCAGTTCTGAGACCTCCTGGGATTGCAGCGTGAACCACAGCAGAACTTTGGGTCCACGAGCGTTTCCCTTGGTTTCCTTAATGTGGCAGGTCAGAAGCAGTGTGAGTTGAACCACGGGGGCTCCTGAAGGTCCAGAGCAGTGGGAGGGGTGAGTGGTGGGCTCCTGGACGCTTTGCTCTCCATTCCATCTCGTTAACATGAATCATTAGAGAAACATGTTGTGTCCTAAAACGTAGTAAGCACAGGATATGATGACTTGATGGTGTGACTGTGCTTTGACAAACTATTCCTTACGTGTCACTCAGCAGAGGCACTGATAAAGCTGAGTCTTGTAGGAAAATTAAACAATAAAAAGACATAAAGACAGTTACGTAGGTATGTTGTGTACGCCTCTTTGCACTTGTCATAGTGCCAGCCCAGCCAGGTCCTGCTGGGGCAGACGGCTGTGCCTCGGTGGGCTGGACATCTGTATAGTGTCCGATTCTGGGCAAAGGGTAGAAAGCCAAGGCTGAATGGCACAGTCTTTGTGTGGAAGAGAATAAAGATGTGTCATCTTAGTTAATACGGTTTCAACAACCCAGTGCTCAGATGTTTGCTTTTTGCTACCTACAGGGTCTCTGATAGGAAAGTGAAGGCCCCAGTTTTCTGAAGGCAAAATAGATTGAAAGTGAAATCTGCAGAAACCAAGAAAAGGAGCAAATAGAGCTCCTTAGTCTCCCTGGTTCCTAATTAGAGTTGAAGGAGAAGGGGTAGGAGGTGCGTGTGTGAAATCAGACGTAGTTATACTAAAAATGTATTTGTTGTTTACACAAAATTCACATTTCACTGAGTAGCCTGTAGTTTTTATTGCTAAATCTGGCTGTCCCATTGGAACAAATGCATATTTCTTAAAGTAAGTGTTATGGTAGGACTATAGTTGATTCTTTTCTTTCTTTCTTTTCTTTTTTTTTTTTTTTTTTCCTATAGTTAATTCTTATTTGGCATGTTGGGATAAAGGAGTAATTAGGTGTATAGCAAAAAGGTGAAACATATATAAAAAGGAGTCCTAATGTCTGTTCTGGAAATATAACTGTGCAAATTGCTAGCTGAGACAGGCCACATCAAGTTCACCCATTTGGGTACGATTTCTTCATTTATTTTTTTCTTTTTCACTTCTGACTCTTGCTAAGGCTGGTCATGAACTCCTGACCTCAAGCCGTCAGCCTGTCTTGGCCTCCCAGGGTGCTGGGCTTACAGGTATTAGCCACCACGCCCGGCCTGAAGATATTTTCATTTCTTAAGTTCAACATTGTTTTGTATTATTTCTGTGTATGATATTTTAATATTCTACTTTACTCCAGAAATCTCCAGCATTCAATTTAGTCTTTTTTAAATGAAGTTCAAAAATTAGAGCATTTAAAATGTATTTCTATTATTTAAAAATAACGTGTAACTACTACTATAATTCCTAAATAGTCAATATGACATCATACACACTTCAATATTAAAATGATGCATTACCTGTAACTACTAGGGAAAATACCCTTTTTTGACTATTTGATTTAAAATTGCTCTGTATTTCATTAATTGCGTGTCATTTAGGAAATTTATCAAGGATAAAGCATATAAATCCATCCTTCACTTTACTATCTTCTCTTTGATTTAGCCAGCCCGTTTCATTTCTGACATATAACTGTTGAATGTTTCAGGCAGTTTGGCAGCCCTGCTAGTCAACAGAGCATCATCACTCCTCTCTGTTATCTACTTCTTTTGAATCTCAAACTGAACCAAAGGCTTTGGGTCTCCTTCAGAAATATTCATTATCAGTTGATTTATTCAGCTGATACTTGGTGGTAGGATTCTGATTTTAGAATATGTTCTGGGGAAATAATTGAAAGTACATTTTTAAAATACTGTGATTATTTCCAAAGACCCATATATATATATGACGTCAGTGCAAAGCCTTATTGAATATCACAGTTTAAAGTATTTTGTATGTCAACAAAGATAGCTGTAAATATATTTATCTTACAGGTACAGTGTATACATAAGCAAATACAAACTATAAGAATATGTCAAGATTTCAAATGTATTTCATGTAATATTAAACAGTACTTTGCCATTTTGAAGTCAATATAGCAAGTCCAGAAGAAGATGGGAAGGTTTTAATGGAATGATTGTGAAAGGCGTTTATAAACATCAATAGCCACATTCTAGCCATAAACGTACTGGTTATTCTTTTTTTTTTTATTATAGATAAAAAATATGCACCATAGATGTGGCCCAACCCATCACCCTCCATCCACCCAAACCTCCCCCCTCCCTTCCCCTTCCTTGGTCCTTTCCTCATAGTCTTGTGGTATAGTTGGGTTATAGCCTTCATGTGAAAGCTATAGTTTA
>CAUYPK010090631.1:0-10506 GCA_963574355.1 Loris lydekkerianus
TGAGAATATCCTGAAGAGCTGGCTTACTTATGGCAAATTTTTTCAACATATGAATGTCATTGAAGCATTTAATTTCTCCATCATAAATGAAACTCAGTTTAGCTGGGTACAAGATCCTAGGTTGAAAGTTATTTTGCTTTAAGAGATTGAAAGTCGATGATCAGCCTCTTCTGGCTTGAAAACTTTCAGCAGAGAGGTCTGCAGTCATTCCAATATTCTTGCCTTTGTACGTAATGGTTTCCTTTCACCTGGCTGCTTTAAGAATCTTCTCCTTCATATTAACTTTAGTGAAACTAATTATGATATGCCTGAGCAATGACTTATTGGGGTTGAATCATGCTGAGGTTCTGAAGCTGTCTGCTATCTGAATTTCAGTATCCCTAGGCATATCTGGAAAATTTTCTTTCATAATTTCATGCAGAAGGGCCTCTGTGCTCATCGAGGCCACTTCATCATTTTCTGAAACTTCTACTATTCGTATATTAGTCTTCTTTGAATTATCCCAGAGCTCTCTGAGAGAATGATCCATTTTGATCTCCATTTCTCTTCTTCTTTGAGGGATTGGGAGTGTTCAAAGGCTTTATCTGCAATGTCAGAAATCCTTTCTGCTGCTTGGTTCATTCTGTTGCTGAGGGATTCTACTGTATGTTTCATTTCTTTGAGGGCTGAAAGTTCTTGCTTCAGCATGTTTAAGTCTTTTCTTCAAGGGTTTTCCCTGCACTCTCCTCTAGTATTTTTATAGTTTCATGTCTTAAGTTTAAATCTTTAATCCAATGAGAGTCTATCTTAGTTAATGGTCAAAGGTGCGAGTCCAATTTCAGTCTTCTGCAGGTTGCCAGCCAGTTCACCCAGCACCATTTGTTAAGTAGGGAATCTTTTCCCTACTGAATGTTTTTAATTGGCTTTTCGAAGATTAAATAATGGTAAGTAGCTGGATTCATCTCTTGGTTCTCTATTCTGTTCCAGAGATCTACTTCTCTGTTTTTGTGTCAGTACCATGTTGTTATGATTACTATTGATTTGCAGTATAGTCTGAGATCTGGTAACATGATTCCTCTGGCTTGGTTTTTATTTCTGAGTAATGTCTTGGCTATTCAAGTTTTTTTCTGATTCCATATAAAACAAAGTATTGTTTTTTTTCAAGTTCTTCAAAGTCTGACAGTGGAGCTTTAATAGGGATTCCGTTAAAATTATATATTGCTTTGGATAGTATGGACATTTTAACAATGTTGATTCTTCCCAGCCATTAGCATGGTATGTTTTTCCATTTGTTAACATTTTCAGCTATTTCTTTTCTTAGAGATATTCCACATCTTTTGTTAGATAAACTCCCAAATATTTCATCTTCTTTGGCACTACTGTAAATGGAATAGAGTCCTTACCTGTTTTTTCAGCTTCACTATTATTAATATATATAAAGGCTACCGAATTATTAATGTTGATTTTGTAACCTGAGACACTGTTGTATTCCTTGATCACTTCTAAGAGTTTTGTTGTAGAATCTCTAGTGTTTTCCAGATATACAATCATATCATCTGTGAAGAGCGAAAGTTTGATCTTTTCTGACCCTATATGGATACTCTTGATCGCCTTTTCTTCCCTAATTGTGGTGGCTAAAACTTCCATTACAATGTTAAAGAGCAATGGAACAATGGGCAGCCTTGTCTGGTTACTGATCTGAGTGGAAATGATTTCAATTTAACTCCATTCAATAAGATGTTGGCTATAGGTTTGCTGTAGATAGCCTCTATTAGTTTGAGAAATGTCCCTTGTGAACCAAGTTTCTTAAGTGTTCTGATCATGAAGAGATGTTGGATATTATCAAAAGCTTTTTCTGCATCAATTGAGAGCATCATATGATCTTTGTTTTTTTTATTTGTTTTGTGCTGAATTATACTTATAGGTTTACTGATATTGAAGCAGCCTTGAGTCCCTGGGATAAAACCAACTTGGTCATGATGTATAATTTGTTTGATATGCTGCTGGATTCTGTTTGTTAGGATCTTTTTGAATATTTTTGCATCTATATTCATTAGTGATATTGGTCTATAATTTTTTTTGGTTGGGTCTTTTCTTGGTTTGGGGATTCTGGGTGATGTTTGCTTCATAGAGCATGTTGGGTAGTCTTCCTTTTTTTTCTACCTTTTGGAACAGGTTGAGTAATATAGGTACTAAGTTTTTTTTAAAGGTTTGGTAGAACTATGATGTAAAACCATCTGGTACTGGGCTTTTCTTTCTACTGATGTTTTGTATGTTTGATGCTATTTCAGAACTTGATATATGCCTGTTCATAATTTCCACTTGATTCTGGCTAAGTCTTGGAAGCTGATGTGCTTCCAAGTATTGGTCAATTTTCTTCATATTTTCATATTTCTGAGAATAAAGTTTCTTGTAGAATTCATGGAGGATTTTTTGAATTTCTGAGGGGTCTGTTGTTATTTCATCTTTGTCATTTCTGATTGATGAAATTAGAGGTTTTACTCCCTTTTTCCTGATTAGGTTGGGCAATGGTTTATCCATTTTATTGACCTTTTTAAAAAACCAACTTTTTGATTTATTAATCTGTTGTATAATTCTATTGTTTTCAATTTCATTTAATTCTGCTCTAATTTTGGTTATTTCTTTTGTTCTACTTAGTTTGAGGTTGGAATGTTCATCCTGTTCCAGTTGCTAGAAATGTCCCTTTCCATTGTTAACTTCCTCTCTTTCCGTTCTCTTGAGGAAGGCAGGCAGTGGTACAAATTTCCCTCTTAGAAGTTCCTTTGCAGTATTCCAGAGGTTCTGGTAATTCGTGTCTTCATTTTCATTTTGTTCCATAAATTTGGCATTTTCCTTCTTGATCTCATATCTGACCCAGCTATCATTCAGCATAAGGTTATTTAACTTCCATGTTTTTGTATGAGTTTGCATATTTCTGTTGTTACTGAGCTGAACTTTTATTCCATGGTGGTCTGAGAAGATGTAAGGAATAATTTCTATTTCTTTAAATTTACTGAGGTTAGACTTGTGACCTAGGATGTGATCGATTTTGGAGTATGTTCCGTGGGCTGATGAGAAGTATGTGTAATCAGTTTTTTGGGGATGAAACGTTCTGTAGATGTCTGCTAAATTCAAATGTTGGATGGTTAGGTTCAAATGTAAGATTTCTTTGCTCACCTTCTTATTGAAGGATTTATCCAACACTGCCAAAGGAGTGTTGAAGTTGCTGCCTATTATGGAGCAGGAGGAAATCAAGTTGCTCTTGTCAGTTAGAGTTTCTCTTATAAATTGAGGTGCATTCTTGTTGGATGCATAGATATTAATAATTAAAATCTCATAATTTTGAGTATTACCCTAAACAAATATGAAGTGACCATTCTTATCCTTCCTCACTTTTGTTGGTTTAAAGCCTATTGTATCTGCAAATAAAATTTCAACACCTGCTTTTTTCTTATTATCATTTCCCTGAAATATGGATGACCATTTTTTCACCCTTACTCTATATTTGTCTTTTAAGTTAAGATGCGATTCTTGTATGGTAAAAATATCTGGCTTGAGTTTTTCTATCCAGTCAGTTAACTTATGCCTCTTTTGAGGACAGTTTAAGCCATTCACGTTAATGGAGAATATTGATAAGTCTGGTAAAATTTCGAGTTTTTCAAAGGTCCTGTGAACATTTTTAATAATTTTGCCACTTTGGAATTTGGAGATTGATCAAAAGTTTCTGAGTGAGTTTACTTTTGTGGTGGAGGATTGGGTTGATCCTTATGGAGAATAGGTGTGAGAATGTTCTGAAGAGCTGGTTTCTTCAACATATGAATGTCAAATGTCAAATGAAGAGCAAATTTCTTCAACATATGAATGTCATTAAAGTATTTAACTTCTCCATCATAAATGAAACTCAGTTTGGCTGGATACAGGATCCGGTGTTCAAAGTTATTTTGCTTTAGGAGATTAAAAGTCGATGATCACCCTCTTCTGGCTTGAACAGTTTCAGCAGAGAGATCTGCAATCATTCTAATATTCTTCCCTTTGTGAGTAATGGCTTTCTTTCATCGTGCAGTTGTGAGAATTTTCTCCTTCATATCAACTTTAGTGAATTTAATTATGATATGCCTGGGGGATGTCTTATGGGGGTTGAGTTGTGCTGAGGTTCTGAAGCTGTCTGCTATCTGTATTTCAGAATCTCTCGGCACGTCTGAAAAATTCTCTTTCATAATTTCATGGAGAAGGGCCTCTGTGCCTAGCAAGGCAACTTCATTGGTTTCAGGGACGCCAATGAGTTGGATATTGGCCTTCTTCATATTATCCCAGAGCTCACTGAGAGAATGATCCATTTTTGCTCTCCATTTCTCTTCCTCTTTGAGAGTTTGGGAGCATTGAAAGGCTTTGTCTTCAATGTCAGAAATCTTTTCTTCTGCTTGCTCCACTCTGTCACTGAGGGATTCTTCTGTATTTTTTAGATCTTTGAGGGTTGCAAATTCTTGCATGTCTAAGTCTATGGTGGTTTTTCAGATCTTTGAGGGCTTCAAATTCTTGTGTGTCTAAGTCTTTGGTGGTTTTGTCTTCAAATTAGTTAAATTCTGGAGACAACTTTTGTATTTCTCCCAAATTCTTAATTCCACTTTATTAATCTTGTCTGCAATCCAAATTATGAATTCAATTTCTGACTTCTCAGCCAGTTGTTTATGAAGGTGATCTTCAATTACATCTGCCATAACTTTCCTTAGGGTGGGGGGTTTGATCTGTTCTGGTTATTCATGTTACCAGAGTTTTTCCACTGATTTCGCCCCATGGTTGTTTTACTCTCTTTGATTTTTTCCCCTGGGGCTTTGTCGAGGGCCCATAAAGTGTTGTGGCCTGAGAAACTTGGGCCCTGTTTTGTGTGGTGGGTCTAAGTGGTTCTGTCTTGTTTTCAGCTGTTTTCTGTTTGACCCTAGTGAAACATATACTCTGGATTGAAGTCTCAGCTGTGGAGAAATATCAGCAATTAAGTCACCCTGCCCACCACAGGCAAAAATTGGAAAAGGAAAATCAAACCTTCCTACAACCGTGCACCCAGGACACCACCTGATTTGTCCACAGGTGATTGGCTCAGTTTAAAAGGTTCAAATCAATTGTCTCATTCTTCACAGTTTCTGATTGCACAGGGAGACAGGGGGTGTGGCTTCAGAATATTTGGTAGTGAGCCATATTGCTGCCAAAAGAGGGCTGCTGTTTTTTGTCTCAGCAAACCACTGCTCTGGTGCAGCTTTCTCCCAGCCAACCATCCTCTCCCCGTTCCTGCACCCTAGAGTCTGCACCCACCAGCTACAGCCTCAGCATTGTCCACACCCCTCCAGCAAATGCCCAAGAGTCTGGACTCTTAGGGGACAGGCCTCCAGATCTCAGAATCAGAGCGGAGGGGAGCTCTGCGAGCTCAGGGTTGCAGGCAGAGTATTCACACAGTTCCACACAGTTTTATGCCTGGCCGTGTTGTTGCCCAAAGATGGCTGCCGCATCGCGTCTCAGGGAACTGCCACTCCTGAGCAGCTCCCTCTCAGCCAACAGTCCTCTCCTCGTTCCCATGCCCCAGAGCCAGAACTTACTGGCTGTAGACCAGGCACCGTCCACATCCCCTGAGAAATCACCCAAGAGTCTGGGCTCCTGGGGGACAGGCCTCCAAACCTCAGAGTGAGAGTGGAGGGGAGTGCTGGGAGCCCAGTGTTGCGGGTAGAAAATGTATACTGTTTTACGCAGTTTTATGCCTGGCCATTTTGTTGCCAAAAGACGGCTGTCGCACTGTGTCTCAGGGAACCACCGCTCTGGTGTGGTTCCTTCTCAGCCGACCGTCCTCTCCTCACTCCCTTGCCCCAGAGCCAACGCCGACCAGCTGCATTCCAGGCATCGTCCACACCCCTCGAAAAATCACCCAAGTCTCTGAACTCCTGGGGGACTGGCCTCCAGACCTCAGTGTGAGTGGAGAGGAGTGCTGAGAGCTCAGAGTTGCAGGCAGAGAATACACACAGTTCCACACAGTTCCTCACAGTTCCACACAGTCTTATGCCTGGCAGGAGAACACTATGGCACCCTAGTAGGGGAGGTAGGTCCAGTTATTAGAGGGTCTCTCCCATGGAGTGTAGTGGGATGACCTTTGAACTCTGCCCGATTGTTTGTGGGGCAATCTGCGCTGTTCTCATGGGGGAGAAGACTTCCGTCTGCTTGATGATGGATTTTGAACCTTTTGTTTGTATCCTTCTGGTGGAAGCTCACCTCAGCGGGGTTGACGTGCCTTCTTCAACATTCTCTCTTGGTGCAGCTCAAATCCGCCAGGTTACTTGCTAAATTTTTGTCCTTTAACTCTCCTTCTGGATGGGAGCCTCTTTGGAAAGCTGGCTTCAGTCAGCCATCTTTCTCCTCCCCCAAAGAATTCTAATAGTGTTTTGAGGGGTTGACCAGGCACTGACATTAGTGCATAGCTTCCCAAAGGAAGTACTTCATAAGTGACCATAGTGATATTCATCAATGAGGTATGTGGCACTTTTTATAGGATGAGTTCACAAACTTAATTGTCAGACTGCATACAGTTTAAAATAAATTTGTAACTTTTTCCTTCCATTAATTAATCTGCTTCATGTCAGTGATTTTTCAGCATATAATAAGGAGGCAAGGATCTTTCCTCCCTCCATCCCCATACATGTAATAACTTTGTATTCCTTCCCACCTATTAATCTGCCTGGTGTCAGTTTATCTCATGGACTCTTACCAAATCTTGAAAAAATAATTTTGTAAGGATAAATAATAATTGAATAAGGATAGTAACACATTATAACCACTGAATAAAATAATCTGTAAATTCATACCAATATAAATAATAAATAGGGAGAAAGGAATATTCTTCATTGCAGTATAAGAAATGCTACAGAAGTTATGGAGTTAGACATTCGCCATTTGGCAACCAACATAGTAATAACTGATTCAGTCCAGAATCATCATAAATTCTAAAACTAGTGGGTATACTAGTGAGGGAAAGCTTGATTTAGATCTACACAACATTTAGAAGGTACATGTACATGGTATCAAAGTACAGGTATCTTCCCACAACTTATTTATTAATTACAAAACAAAATTTATCTAGTGAAAAACCTGATGAACACCACCTTAAATGAGTACTAAAAGTTAACATGACTAATAATGATTTAAGGTGATATTATGTGGTTCACCATTTGATGCACCAAGAAGGCAGAACCGGATTTCTGTTTTATTTATGGTCAAATTGCATAACTTACAATTAATCATGAAGAAATATCATATAAACCCTAACAGAATCGGATTCTACAAAATAATTGATTTTCTCTATTCAAAACCATCAAGATTGTAAAAAAAAAAAAAAAAACTAATGAAAGACTAAGAACTACCAAATGGGTAGAGTGATGATTTATAATTTTAAATATCTTTCTACATTTGATGTATGTACTTTATAATAATAACTATTCTTTGTTTTTAGATTGTCATCATTTAAATACTTCCCAAATATGTTTGTATGTCTCTGTGTTAGTTTTGTATGTACTTTTTTCACCTTTTCTTCACGTGAGTATATTTAGTATCACCTGGAAGGATGTAGAGCCTGAAACTGTGTCCACTTGAGGTACATTTTCATCATTTTACATGCAAAGCCTGCACAGCTCAGGATATATTTGTATTATTTTTCCGTTTTCAGTAGGGACAGTGTCTCACTCTTGCTCTGGCTGGTCTTGAACTCCAGGGTTCAAATAATCCACCAGCCTCAGCATCCCAGAGTACTAGGATTACAGACATGAACCACTGCATCTGTTTGTATTTTAAGATTAAATAGCAATCTATGTCACAGAAAATGCTTTGGATTTTGGAGTCAAATTAACTCATTTCAAAACTTCTCTCTGCCATTTACTAATTGTGAGCATGACCAAGTAACTTGATTATGTTCAATCTGGTTTTTTTTTTTATTAAATCATAAACACCAGGAAGGCTATGTTAACCACTGTGATGAAAATGTGTCAAACGGTCTATGAAGCTAGTGTATGATGCCCCATGATCATATCAATGTACACAGCTATGATTTAATAAAAAAAACATAAATCATATATACATTAATGCATGTATGGGGTACAATGTGCTGATTTCATATATAATTAGGAACACTTACATTACACTGGTTAATATATACCTCATCTCATTTATTTAGTTATTGTGTTAAGACATTTATACTCTATACTAATAGATCTGACATGTACTCTTGCATTATGCACCATATATGTGATCCCACCTTTCACCCTCCCTCGATCTGACCTCCACCCTCTCCTCCTATCCCCTCCTCCCTCCTTCATCTTGGTACATAGTTGTGGTACAATCTTCTTATGAAAGTGTGAGTAATTGTAAATTGGTTTCATAATACTACTGAGTACATGGGATATTTTTTCCTCCATTCTTCAGATACTTTACTAAGTAGAATATGTTCCAGCTCCATCCATGTAAACATAAAAGAGATAAAGTCTTCATCTTTTTTAAGGCTGCATAATATTCCATGGTACACATATATGACAATTTATTAATCCTTCATGGGTCAATGGGCACTTGGGCTATTATGAATTGAGCTGGAGTGAACAATCTGGTGCAAATGTCTTTGTTATAAAGTGAATTTTGGTCTTTTTGGTTATACAACTAGTAAGGAATTACAGGATCAACTGGCAGGTTTACCTTTAGATCACTGAGTATTCTGCATACTTCTTTCCAAAAGGGACAATGGGGGTGGAGACAAGATGGTTGACTGAAGCCAGCTTTCCACAGAGGCTCCCATCCAGAAGGAGAGTTAAAGGACAGAAATTTAGCAAATAACCCAGTGGATTAGAGTTGCACCAAGAGAGAAAGTTGAAGAACACACATCACCTGCTGAGGTAAGCTTCAACCCCAAGGATACAAACAAAAGATACAAAATCAATCACCAAGCAGATTGGAGTCTCCTCCCCCATGAGAATGGCCCAGAGTACCCCATAAACAAATGAGAGGAGTTCAAAAATCCTCCCATTATACTCCACAGGAGAGATGCTCTAAAAACTGGACCTACTTCCTCTACTAGGATGCCATTGCACTCTACTGCCAGGCATAAAACTGTGTAAAAACTGTATATATTCCCTACCTGCAATTCTGAGCTCCCAGGACTCCCCTCCACTCTCACTCTGAGGTCTGAAGGCCTGTCCCCCAGGAGTCCAGATTCTTGGGTGATTTCTCGAGGGGTGAGAACATGGCCTGGGCTGCTGCTGGCCAGTGCTGATTCTGCAGAATGGGAGGGAGGAGAGGACAGTCAGCTGAGAGGGAACCATGCTGGAGCAGTGGTGCCTTGAGGCGCAGAGCAGCAACCTTTTTGGCAACAATAGGGTTCACCCCTGGATATTCTGGATTCACACCCCCTGTCTCTCTGGGCAACCAGAGGAGGCTGGGCACCTTCTCAGGTGGCAACCGCTGGTGGAACAGATCTGGAACAGAAATGCAGGCCTCGTGAGTAAAGGGTTTGCCTCAGGCAGTACCATCCTGGGTGGAATGTGGAGACTAGAAAACACACACGCATTGCCGGCTGACTCCCAGGGTGGGGCTGACCCAGAGGACTGCTTTACTGAGCCTAAGACACACCCAGCCCCAAGAGGATCCTCAGCCTAGACAAAGGAGGGCAGGAGGCTAGAACTGACAGCTAACCATGCTGCAAATACAAACCTGCAGGAGCAAAGACAGGGCCTGAGGCTCAGTTTCTGTGAACTCAAAACAGCTTCTCTTCTGCAGAGGAATTTAGCAGGGACAGAAAAAAGTTCAACAAAGTTGTTCTGTTCTGTCAGTAACATCAATCATGGACGGGGCTAGAACCGAATGAACACCCTCCTCCTCCATTAAGCCCCACCTCCCCCTGTCGGATAGTGGCAGAGAGCAGTGGCCAGGCTGAGGAGACATAGATTTCCTTGTGATTCAGGCAGGTGAAAACCCCTGGAGTATCTGCTCATTGCAGGTAACTGGGTCCCACCTTGTGGTGTTAACAGTGACTGGATGTGACAGAGGTGCAAGGTGGGGAAGGAGGCATCAACCTTCCCAGACTAATCTATTTTCTGGGTGGGTCCTCCTGACCACATGGACACTGGAGCAAGTCATATTTGAGTGGTCAGCAGACACCTGCAATCTAGTTTCCAGAGACCTTTTAAACTCTTCCACCTGAGACAGGTGCTGACTGACACAATTGATTTGGACATTTTTTTTTTTTCTTATTAAATCATAGCTATGTACAATGGTATGATCATGGAGCATCATACATTAGTTTCACAGATATTTACAATTGCTAAGTCATGGAAAAAACCCAAGTGCCCATCGATCCACAAATGGACTAACAAATTGTGGTACATGTATACCATGGAATATTATACAGCCTTAAAGAAAGATGGAGACTTTACCTCTTTTGTGTTTACATGGATGGAGCTGGAACATATTCTTCTTAGTAAAGTATCCCAAGAATGGAAGAAAAAGTATCCA
>CAUYPK010090634.1:0-13020 GCA_963574355.1 Loris lydekkerianus
GGTTTTATGGTGGTGTGGGTATTTCCCCCATCGCAAGCCACCAGGGGGTAACAACACCGAACTTTTCCAAAAAAAAAAAAAAAAAAAAAAAAAAAAAAAAAAAAAAAAAAAGTTATGAAGAATGCAAAAGTGCAAAGAATGTCATGGTGATTATTTTGAGAAAATGTAGTAATCAAAATGATTTTACATTTCCTAATTTTTGTGTATATCAAAACTTTCAGTGTCCCTCATAAGTGTTTGGTCCTAGTTCACTCATATCTGAGAGATTAGGAGCCTTCACCAGTTTTACCTGACTACATGATAGAGCTAGAACTAGAATCCAGGTCTTTGGACACTCACTTCTGACACTGCCTCTAATCTATGAATACTAAAAGCTGGTATTCTTAATCCAGGACATTTGAATCTTGAATTCATTCATCAAACAAATATGCAGTTTTCGGAACAGAAAAATAGTGACAACATTTAGTAGTCTTCTGTTTGCTCTCTATTTAGTTTGAATGTTTGTTGGCTATTCTATCTTCAGCTCTAATGCGCCTGTAGTTTCATCAAAATCTGAGTTGATTTTCTAAATCTATCAATGCTGGGAGAAAAGGGGCCAAGTGTCCTGTAATTTCTGGGAAGAAGCCGAATAGAACCTGACCTTAATAACTATTTTTGTATTATACTCAAGGTATAGAGTAAAAATAAATATATATATTTGAGACAGAGTCTCACTCAGTCACCCTGGGGTTGAGTGCCTTGGCCTCACAGCTCACAGCAACTTCAAACCCTTGGGTGAAGTGATTCTCTTGTCTCAGCCTCCCGAGTAGCTTGGACTACAGGTGCCCGCCACAACACCTGGCTATTTCTTTCTTCCTATTAGTCTTCCCTTTTGATAAACAGCTCACATACTTTGTGGTATTTCCCCCACAATGCAATTCAAAAGTGGAGAAACATTTTGTCTCCAAATATTACAATCACAAATTTACAATATAAAATGTTTAAGATGCACCGTAGGTGCAAACCAGCACATTGTACCCCATGATTGTATTAATGTACACAGCTATGATTTAATAATATATATATATATATATATATATATATATATATATATATTTTAGAAAAGCCCAATTCCTAATTACTAAAATTTTGAGATGATTCTATCATAAGCAACCTGGGATGTTACTACTCTTTCACTTTTAGCCCTTCATTGTCTAACCAGAAGTAGATTTTGGAAAAGGAAAAGGAAATTGTTTATTTTGTCAGACAGCAGTGATTCATTTCCCTCATTTTTAGTTGATAGGCCCTTTGGGTGACCCAGGGGAATACAACATGCTAGATAAGGTCTCAGGATAGTTCTAACACCATTTACTTAAATATGATTTTGTAACATGAAATAACAACAGAAATGCAGCAACATTGAAATGTTTGAAAGCAGAAACAAAGGGACTCCTCTTAGCCCAGATACAGAAGGCAATCTCATCTTTAAAGGACCTTGGCCTTTGTATAAGATGAGTGGTGCATTGAGACATAAGAGTAGAGTAGAATGATATGGGGTGTTATGATCCACAGACAGATTGCTTTATTGTTTTAAACTCTTTAATCTTTAAAAAATGCACGATAAGAAAAGACTAGGTGGAATGGTGCTTACATGTCACAAGGGCTTTAAATTCTCACAAGAGTTTGGGTCTTATATGTGTGTTTTTAAGCTAATAGCTTACAGAAATTTAAACTAACCTATAGGAAAATCCTTTATCAGAAGCAATTAGGATTGGAACTGGTTAATTGGCAAAATAGATTGACCAGAAGAACTGAAAAAAAAAAATTTAACATAAAGCTACATGTACATTCTGATGTAAATCAATCTTTTGATGTAAATCCCAGACCTCTTCTTTGAGTATGGGTCTACCAATAAATAAATGTTCCAGGTGGTCATTCTTGAATAAACTACATAAATAGTGCAGCAATAGTATAAATAATAGTTGAGCATTTAATATGCACCAGCTATAGTTAATCCTCCCAATAACTCTTGGAGGTAGCAACTATTATTATCCTCATTCTATATATGAGGTTAAGAAACTTGCCTAAGACCGGGTGGCGCCTGTGGCTCAGTGGGTAGGGCACCAACCCCATTTACCAAGGTTGGCTGGTTCGAACCCGGCCCCAGCCCAACTGCAACAGAAAATAGCCGACCCAGCTACTCAGGAGGCTGAGACAAGAGGATCTCCTAAGCCCAAGAGTTGGAGGTTGCTGTAAATTGTGACACAAACAGCACTCTACCGAGGGCAACAAAGTGAGACTCTGTCTCAAAAAAAAAAAAAAAGCTTGTCTAAGATTACATAATTAGTAAATGGTAGAGATAAAATTAAAACACAGGTTGTCTGGCTCCAAAGCTTATACTTTTAATCATCCCAACATCACCTCTAATTTACATTTCTGGATGTCTTTACAGAAGAGCTTTTAAGAAATTAAAGACACTTGGGAAGCAATCTAAGTATGGAATCCTTCCAGATTTTTATGTTTTTTTCACAACTTTTCTGTCTCCACCATAAATACCTTAAAGTAACTTTTATAGCTCTTCACTAGCAAAGTATTTCCAAAGCACTTCCATGGAAACAAAAGATTTCTTTCCAATTTATGTTTTATCATTTTTATGAAACATTTTATCAAATTATATAATTAAAACTATACATAAAGAATCACAATATTTGAGATCAAATTACAGATGTATAGTTAAATAGGTTTGGGAACAAATATAACCATTCTTAGAGCAGAACACTTAGCCAGTGGGATCAGAAGTAGGCATGTGCATTATTGCCCAAGAACACTGAATGTGTCATAGGCATCAGTTACTATGTTTTGCAGTTGAAATGGAGACCATCAATTGAATCACAATTCCTTTAAGAGGAAGCCAGTTACAAGGTTTTGCCATCTTTAAATTTCATCTGTGGGCCAGCCCTGGTGGTTCATGCCTATAATCCTAACTAACACTCTGGGAGGCCAAGACAGGAGAATTGTTTGAGCTCAGGAGTTTGAGCCCAGCCTGAGTGAGAGTCATAACCTGTCTCCACAACAAGTAGAAAAAAAAATTAGCCATGCATTGTGGTAGATGGCTGTTGTCCCAGCGACGTGGGAGGCTGAAGCAGGAGGATCACTTGAGCCCAGGAGTTTGAGAATGCTATGAGGTAGGCTCATGTCACAGCACTCTAGCCTGGGCAACAGAGTCAGAAGGAATGAATGAATGAATGAATGAATTTCACCCGTGTTTTACCACCATCACAAGTGGACAGTGATTTTGCATATTATAATAGTACCTTCATAAGATTCCAAGGGAATGTATTGTATTTTCCATTTTTATTAAAAGTTCAACATGTCAGGGGCAGTGCCTGTGACTCAGTGAGTAGGGTGCCAGCCCCATATACTGAGGGTGGTGGGTTCCAACCTGGCACTAGCAAAACTGCAACAAAAAAATAGCCAGGCTTTGTGGTGGGCACCTGTAGTCCCAGCTACTCGGGAGACTGAGGCAAGAGAATCGCCTAAGCCCAAGAGCTGGAGGTTGCTGTGAGCTGTAATGCCATGGCACTCTACCAAGGGCGACAAAGTGAGACTCTGTCTCTAAAAAACAAAAAAGTTCAACATGTCAGATTATATATATAATATATCCATATATATGCACATATATATCTCCTTTTTTTAGCTTTCAGATCTTTTTAAACTAGCTTGCTATATTAGTTTCCTATTGTTGCCATAATAAATTACTACAAGCTTAGTGTCTTAAAACAACATCTATTTCTTCTCTTGCAGTTACAGAGAACATAACTGTCTAAAATCCAAAAAATTCTAAAATTAAGGTATTAGCAGGGTGTGTTCCTTCTGGAGGCTTCAGGCAAATAATGTGTTTTTATGCCTTTTCCAACTTCCTGAGGTCACATATTTCTCCACTAATGGTCCCCTTCCTCACATCAATCCAACTTCTTGCTTCCATCGTCACATTTCCTCTTCTGTTGCTGAGTCTCTCTCTTCCCTTTTATAAGAATCCATGTTAGTATATTTAAGGTCCACTCGAATAATCCAGTATAATTGTTCTATTTCAAAATTCTTAATCACTTTTATAAAGTTCCCTTTTTCATACTAGAAAATATATCCATCTCAGTGAGCACCTTGCCTTTGAGCTCCAGGTGCGCTGGCAGCGTCTTAGAGCAGAAGTTGCTCAGGCCAAATAGTATTAGAAAATAGTATATGCTGAGAAGGCAGCCACAGAACAAGACCTGCTGGAAGGTTCCAAGGATTAGACTTGTGTATCTTTAGTGGCCAATATTTCTCTCACCACTGGCCATGCTTGGTTTAATTAGAGACTAACCCCAAAAGTAAATTAGAGACCTGATTTCCAAAAGTAAACTGAAAAAACAATCAGGTTGCTGTTTTAAGCAGGGATGCCTAGAATGCTTAAACTGTGAGAAATTAAACAGTAGTCTCTCTTGAAAGCAATTTAACAACTGTGATAATGTAGATTTTCAGATTGAATTTGTGAACTCACAGCATACACCGCCCTTTTCGTGTAAAAATAGCATCTATTTAAAATTTAACAGAACTCCCCCCTCACATATGCCTTCCTTCCTTTGCTCTTATCTTCTTCCCTGTCTTATTCCATTCCTTCTCTCAGTCACACTCCCTTATATATTATTTAATGATTCAATGTAATTTCTTGAGCTTTTATAGTCATTTCTTTTTCAGTTTTGAATTTAGTAATCAATAAAATCTAGCCTGGTTGCACTGTTCTCTGTTATCAATCCTAAATGGAAGGGGAGTATTTATAAGAAAAAAAGATACTAAATATACATATAAAATATATGACCAAAATAAATATAAACAGAATTTTCTTTTTTTTTTCTCACATCCCATGAGGAGACTGCTAGATTGCTCTTTCCCCAACTTGGACTGTAAAATTAGATTAATTAGTTTTACCTCACCTTACTTTTTCAGTTGGAAAGAAAACTCTGACTCACTTTGGCTACTCTGAAGTCTCACAATACTCTTAGGGCTAATGTTATTTGATTGAGGGTGACATCATTTTTTCTCCACCAAGGGCTGGGTGGAGTTCCGGGACAAGCTGGTAGCCAAGGTAAAAAGCTATCTCTTGTCTTTTCTAGTAAGGAAACAGTGAGGGGGTTTTCTTGATCTAAGGGATTTTACTTGTGGTATATTATTTCCTTTTCTTGCCCTTAAAAAATGTAAAAGTTTATAATATTTTTACTCTGTTTTAATCATTCAGTCTCTCTATGGTCTTCTAATGTCAATGTCTCAAATCTAACAATCTTTTTCTATAAACCATCTCATCGCTAACCAGCTGTTCATGATTTTGTACTGGATTTGCTCTCTGTATACTTAAAAACATCATTAAGTTTTCAGTGCAAAAGATTTTTAAAATGTAAACGGTGATTGAATAATGTGGCTATGAGTTATTTTTTAATTTATTTTTCATGTACTTTTTATTATATAAATTCTGTATTCGAAAATACTATATGTTGAGAAGGCAACCACGGAACAAGACCTGCAGGAAGAGACAGACCAGAAACTAGAGGTGGAGGAGGAGCAGGAGGAATCCGAAGAAACAGCTTGTGGTGGCAAGATGCGGGTAATACCGGGGATTATGTACTTGGGCCACATCCCGCCGTGTTTCTGACCCCTGCACGGTCCACAACCTCCTCAGCTCGTAGGGTGAGGTGGGACGAGTTTTCTTTCAGGCTGAGGACCGGTTCGTGAAACATAGAAGGCAGCAGCGGCCACGGGAGGACAAAAGCGGTCATACAGCACGGTCTACACAGAGGGCTGGGTGGAGTTCCCGGACAAGCGGGTAGCCAAAGCGTCACCTCTAGTCTACACAACACGCCTGGGTGTAGCCCTTTCTGTTACGACTTATGGAACCTCAACTATTTGCACCATTTCACCTGGTCCCACCTCAGTGAGCCCCTTGCCTTTGAGCACCTTAGAACAGAAGTTGCTCAGGCCAAGCGTGAGACTGTGAGACTGACTTCTATCTTCGAAATGTGGAGAAGGGACGTTTCCTTGCATCTGATGGGGATCCTGTGCGCCCAGATGGCTCCTGGGGATTTGCCCAGCGTCCTACTGAGCAGGAGCTGAGGGCCCAGAAAGCAGCCGGCCAGGAGGGCGAGAACGGGCTCACCTGGCTACTGCCCAGGACCAGGCCCACTCCAACCAAGGGCCCCTTGCCGACATCTTTGGAGCTTCACCTCCCTCAGAGAACATGGAGGGACACTCCTTGGTTAGAGACTCCTGAGGGGCAGGCAGACTCATTTCATCTCTTGGCCCTTCCCTGTTTTCTGTCTACTTCATACTAGAGTGATAATGACTCCCCAGGCAGATATTTTATTGTGTTTTTCATACAAAGAGTCTCTGGTGAGGGCTTAGATGTTGAGGTTTTGTGAGCTTCCCCTCTTTCCCATCTAACTCCTGTACATGCTTGGCTGAGTCACCTAATTCATAATTCATACTAGCATGATTATGACTATTTCAGATGCCTGTTTTGGTTTGTTTGACTTTTGGCTGTTTGCCCACAGCCCAGTGGGTACCCCTAAAAATCCCACTTCTTGGCCCCAGGAAGAACCTTTATTTGCAACTAGAGTGATAATGCCTTGTCCAGGCAATCTTGTTCAATTTAGCAACTTACAGGTATGGGCAGCAATAGCATCCTTGCTATTTAAGAAAAGTTAACAGGTACAGGAGTTAGTGGGAGGAGACTGGGATGGGAACCACATTCCAAGTGTATTTATAAAAAAGAAAATAACATTTTTATATGATTTTTTTAGTTTCACGATGAGGGGGTCATTGGACAAGTTTCAATTTTCATTTCCTTGTGTTCTATTCACCTTCACTTGATCTCTTGGACCTAAGAGTTCCCCATTTAACCTGGACTTTTTTTTTTTTTTCCTATTTCTGTCTATTCAATTTCTTTTCCCAGTTTATTAGTCAGTTATCTAATTCAGCATTTACTAAGCCACTGTGTCAGGAAACAATTTGTCAATAGGTGATAACACATGGGCCTTGGCATTAAGAGTCTTATAGGCTATTAGAATAGCTAGGCATCATGGTGCATGCATGTAAGAGGTGGACTGGGAGCTGTAGCAGGGCATGGAGTGCTCTCATTATGAACCTGATTCATGATCACAGTCTATTAGAATTGGGTCAGTCTTTACCAAGGTTTCTAGGTCATTCCTGGAATATGAATAGGGACAATGACAGCAGAATTCTGAAAGAGCCCATTGTGCTCCTACAATTGCAAACAATGTTTCATGGATGGGGTATTGAGTTGGAACCATTGTAAAGGTGGGCAAAGCCTAGGAGGAACAGTCAGGAACAAATTCCTGTTAGGTGCACTTACGTGTGTTGGGGCTTTGACAAGGGAGGATTTACAAACAGGCACGTAGAACAGCCCTAGGTGCTTCAAAGAAACAGTGTAAATCACTAAGAGGAACTAAAAATCTGGTGTCACAATAATCTAAGAAATCAAAATACAGTCCCATGTAGATTAACACTGATCACCATCCAGCCTGTTAACTTCAGGATACTTCCTGAAGTGCAGTTCCAGAGTATGATTATTGTCTATATTTTGCTTGTCTCTTAGTTTTTTGCTTGCTTGCTTTTGTTTTTTCTCCTCAGTGTGCTCACCCATGTGTTTTGGGGGGTTGGAGTGGATTTATCCACTTTAGCTGTAAAATATCCCAGTCACATTATGATCTTAACTTGGTAGGTGCGTTTTTTTCTGGAAAAATTAAAGTGATCATACAGGTTAAAAAAAAAAAAAAGAAAATACTATATGCTATACTTAAAATAATAAAAGAGTTTCTGCTAAAATTACCTATTGTAGAAGAGATTATTGGCTCCTTCACATGGAAAATAATTTTTGATAATTTCTTTACAAAATTACCATATCATATAAATCTTTTGGTTTCTCTTTCTATTTCTGTCCCTCTCTGTTATATGTATATGAAAGAAGTTAAAAAAAACTAAATATGTTAAGATTTACTAAATAAAATTGAAGAAGAGTTACAATTAGATAGTTACAACAAAACAAAGAAACTTACCAGACAAACCTCAATGAATAATCAGCTAAGAGGCAGCACTTGTAGCTCAGTGGGTAGGGTGCCAGCCACATACACCGAGGTTGGTGGGTTGGAACCAAAACCAGCCCAGGCCTGCTAAAATAACAATGACAACTGCTACAACAACAACAACAACAACAACAACAACAAAAATAGCTGGGCATTGTGGTGGGTGCCTGTAGTCCTAGCTACTTGGGAGGCTAAGGCAAGAGAATCACTTAAGCCCAAGAGTCTGAGGTTGCTATAAGCTGTGACACCCTGTAGCACTCTACCAAGGGCAACAGCTTGAGACTCTGTCAGGAAAAAGAAAAAGAAAAGAAAAATCAGCTAAGATATTCTAAGTTAAAAAAAAATAATAACTGTAACGATAAAACAATTTCTGCATAGTAAAACCAAAATCTAATGTAGGGAATACATTTAAAGAGAGAATTAGTAATCAGTGAAGAACCCTGCAGACTTTGAGGTTTCTAAATGAATTACATGTAGGCCTCTCCCACATAGGAGGACAGAGAGCTCCAAAAGGGGTCAAAGCTCAGCCCATGAGTCTCTCTGGGGATAAAGTCCAATCAGCATGAAGACAGCCCAAGCTGTATCTAGCTTCACTGGGTGATCACCAGTTCTCCTCCATATAGACTATAGATGACCTTTACTAAAATGTTACAAACCACAAATATTACAGGACATAAGACAATTAAGTTCATGAACTCATCCTAGAAAAAGTGCTACATACCTTACTGCTGAATATCACTACAGTCACCTTCAAAGTACTACTTTTGGGAAGCTATGCGCCAGTACCAGCACATAGTGCACCTTTCACAGCAATTGATGGCCATCTTTCTGAGATGGCCATCAAATTACCTTTGATATCTTGAATGTCATCAAAATGTCTTACTTTCAATATTTCCTTTATCTATGGGGAAAGAAAAAAGTCACAAGGGGCCAGATCATGTGAATAGGAAGGTTGTTCCAATACAGTTATTTGTTTATTAGCTACTAAATTCCTTACCGACAGTGTTATGTCAGTTAGTGCATTGTTGTGATGCAAGAGTCATGAGCTTTAGGCCAAAATTTTCAGTTAAGATTTTTCTGTTTCTCTATTGATGTTTACTTGGTGTGCTGTTTCACACAGTCAGCTGATGATTTTGACTCACAATTCAATGAACTTTTTTTAATGTTTTCATTAGTTCTGCTCATTACTGACTATCCTGACTTGTCTTCATCAGTGATGCTTTCTCTCCCCTCAGAAAAATGTTTAATCCATTTGTACCCTGCTGTTTTCTTCATGGCATTATTCTCATAAACTTGGACTAACATGTCCCTGATTTCACTTCCGCTCTTGCCAAGCTTAACAAGAAATTTAATGTTTGTTTGTTCATTGCTCTAATACAAACTCTGACATTCTCGCAAGGACACATAAAAATATGCAGCAACTGGTGGCACCTGTAGCTCAGTGGGTAGGGTGCTAGCCACATACACTGAGGCTGGCAGGTTCAAACCCAGCCCCAGCCAGCTAAAAACAACAATGACAACTGCAGCAAAAACATAGCCAGGTGTGGGCAGCATCTGTGGCTCAAAGGAGTAGGGTACCAGCCGGAGGTAACGGGTTCAAACCCAGCCCAGCCAGATAGCTGGGCACCTGTAGTCCCAGCTCCTTCGGAGGCTGAGGCAAGAGAATCACTTAAGCCTAAGAGTTTGAGATTGCTGTGAGCTGTGACACTATGGCACTCTACAAGGGCGACATAGTGAGACTCTGTATCCAAAAAAAAAAAAAAAGTAACAACAATAACAAACACCATTCAGCAAGACATCACTACGCATTGACATGAACACAACTGTGAGATACTGATATACCAAGGTTATCAAACCTTACTGAGTTGTTCATATAGTGCTGCACCTGGTGGCTTGTCAGACCTCATATTTCTTATTATAGAAGAACCACACATTGTATATTACTGCTGTAATATAAAACAGCTAGGAAGTCTACAGAGGAGAGCAGACATGACATCTTCTAAAATGGTAGAACCTCCTAAAATATTATTCAGTCTATAAATACAGATACTACTCTTCATTTCTTTGCTTCTTTTAAATCTGCTCCATAAATACTTTCCAGAAATAATCATTGTCCTATCAATATTCTTAGTAACATTATGCAAAAAGGAACAACTTTGGAAAAAAAGGAATGTATTCTCCCGTACTGAGAGGAGAAATGTGGAGTAAAAATCATGGCTTTTTAAAAAATTTTTGCTAGTCTTGATTAAAAGGAGAATGTGGCACACAAATGCTATGTGTTAACCATACCAGCTTCTTTTCCTGAGCACACAGAAGGACCCCATTCCCAAACTCCCTTGCAGATGGATTAAGACCATTTCACTGAGTTGTAGCCAGTGATAAGTAGTCAGAAGTGGCATGCTATTTTCTATTTCCAATTCTGGCTATAAAAAGCCTGTGTGTAACTCTTTGGCTCTCTCTATCACTATAGCAAAAGTTATGCAAGCTGCATGTCCCTGAGTCACTAAATGGAGAAGAGCCTTTCCCAACCCACATCAGACTTTAAGGGAGAAAATGGGTACTGAAGTCTAATGTCTTTATCTCTAATGACTTAGAATCAAGGTCACTTTTTATTTACTTCTCACCTTATGGTTTCTTATTCTTCCTTCAAATATCCTTAATTTATAATATAAATTACCAAGTAATTATTTTTATATTTATTTCATACTTCTATGATCTTTTGAAAAATTATATATTTTTTATTTTAAATAGTTTATAGAAATGCTATATTTGGTGTCCATCCCAGGGGCAGGGGCAGCTAAGACCTGTGGAAACTGGCAGCGACCCACTGAAGAAATATAGAGTTAGAAATAACAGTAAAGAAAGAGACATGAGACATACAGTAGAATTAAAAGTGGGAGGTCAAGGGTCTATTGCCCATTTGTGGGATTCTGGCAATGGCTCTGAGTGTTTGCTCCACTCTGCTTTTATTGAAATCTATTTGCCCAGAGGGTCAGATGAGGGAGGGAACAAAGATGCCAGCAGTTTCTGAGTGAGCATATCAGCTCCTATTGTTATTATTATTAACCTTAAGGGTAGCCTTGAGAAATCTGAAATTTGAGCCTTGTATTGGGAGAGCTTCCCACTTGAGATCACACACACATATTTCTAGGGAGGTGTTACACTCCATTAGTTCCCTGTGGCATTAATCTCCTCTGAGGAATTGGTGGGAGGGAGGAATTTTCCTTCCATCACCACCACAGAGGATCTTCCTCTGTGATAAGGGATATAAGCTCTTCTGCACATATCTCAGGGCTTGAACTGCTCCCTTGATCTCTGCCCCAGGCAAATGCAATTCACCACAATGGGTATCTTCTTTGCCTGTTTACTAGGCAGGAGATGACCCAGTATCTTTCTAGGTCTTATTGTAGCCTCTTCCATGACTATTTTTCCTCAGAGTGCTCACAGACCCAGCAGGGGTGTTTGTAAGCTATATCCCCAACAGGATAGAATTTCAGAAAAGGCAGGAAGCTTGCTAGCAATGGCTACCTTTAATGTAAACTAGCTGACTTTTCTTTGTTCTGATTCACTCAGTTTACTTTTAAATTTTCCTCTTTTTCTGGGGGTGCTTTCCTTTGCCAAGAATGGATCTTCAGTCCTCATTCTCCCTGCACTTTGGCAAGCTCAGATTTATTAACTAGATTGATTATTTACATTATTTTCTTGTAACAACCCACTAGAATAAACACCACAGAAATTTTCACACTCACAAAGTTTATTTTAAAGTTGTAATGTTCATACTCCATAGAGGTATAGAGTATGGCTATTAGTATATTTAAGTAGCTCTACCAGATCCAACCCTGCCACAGAAAATAATTACAAATTATGAAAAAAAAAATCCAAAAAAATCCTAAGTAGGAGGTATAGAAGAACAAACAAAAACAGGTGGACTCCAGAGGGTGCTTGAAATTTGGAGGAACAAGGCCCCAGGACCATTTTTCCATCTCTTTGTTTGTGGATCAAAAAAAAGGTGGCTCTATACAGAGTGGCTAAAACCCTGATAGAAAACTTGTAGTATTTCTTCTCTAAAGACCCCAAGGATAGAGTTCAGGAGAAATGCAAGAACTGGAAAGGAAACAGAGGGTGTACAAAATTCTCTCCATAAACTTTTGTCACTTCTGTGGCTTAACTACACATATGCCTGGTAGGCTCAAATTAACATAGCTAAATCTAAAAGAACTGAAATCTGAAATGTTGCCATCTCAGGAGATTCACACCGTGTGATTTGAGACCAATCAAATGATGTGCTTGATTCAAAAACAAATAAATAAAATCTTATCAAAATCAACTCTTTAGAAACTTCATCAGAATCTAGAGTCTTTACAACATAACTGTTACAATGTCCAAGATAAAATCCAAAATCACTCAATAAAACAAGAAAATGTGTCCGTGGTCCATTTTCTTTTCTTTCTTTCTTTCTTTTCTTTCTTCTTCTTCTTCTTTTTTTTTTTTTTTTTTGGTAGAGACAGAGTCTCACTTTATTGTCCTTGGTAGAGTGTCGTGGCATCACAGCTCACAGCAACCTCCAACTCCTGGGCTTAGGAGATTATCTTGCCTCAGCCTCCGCAGTAGTTGGGACTACAGGTGCCCACCACAATGCCCGGGTATTTTTTGTTGCAGTTTGGCCAGGGCCAAGGTCTGAACCTTCCACCCTCGGTATATGGGTTGGCACCCCACTCACTGAGCCACAGGTGCTGCCCCCATGGTCCATTTGCTTAAGGAGAAGATACCGCATATACTTGAGTATAAGCCGACCCCCTTAATTTTACCCTAAAAACTGGGAAAACTTAGTGACTCGAGTATAAGCCAAGGTGGAAAATGCAGCAGCCACTGGTAAATTTCAAAAATAAAAATATATACCCAAAACAATTAC
>CAUYPK010090635.1:0-30043 GCA_963574355.1 Loris lydekkerianus
AGACATCTGTACCAGAATGTTTATTGCAGCCCAATTCATAATTGCTAAGTCATGGAAGAAGTCCAAGTGCCCATCAACCCACGAATGGACTAGCAAATTGTGGTACATGTATACAATGGAATATTATGTAGCCTTAAAGAAAGATGGAGACTTTACCTCTTTCATGTTTACATGGATGGAGCTGTAACATATTCTTCTTAGCAAAGTATCTCAGGAATGGAAGAAAAAGTATCCAATGTACTCATCTCTACTATGAAGCTAAATTTTAGCTTGTGCTATAATCCAACTATAGCAGAAGACTATGGGGAAAGGGCCAAGGAAGGGGAAGGGAGGGGGGAGGTTATGGTGGAGGGAGGGTATTGGGTGGGGCCACACCTACTGTGCATCTTAGAATGGGAACAGGCGAAATTTACTAAATGCAGAATACAAATGCCTACATACAGTAACTAAGAAAATGCCATGAAGGCTATGTTGAACAGTTTGATGAGAATATTTCAGATTGTATATGAAAGCAGCACATTGTACCCCTTGATTGAACTAATGTACACAGCTATGATTTAACAATAAAAATAAATTATATTAAAAAAAAACAAAGTAGAGAAGCGCAGAACATTTTGAAATAAAGCTAAGCAAGTGGAAAAAGATAGAAATCATGCACAATTTGCCATAATGCAATACATTCAACATTTTCATGTGATCCTAATCTTTCTCTTTTCTTTTTCTTACTTTTTTCTTTTTAAATGTAGACTTAACTTATTTTAAAAGTTTTCTACTATAAAACAATTTAATTTTCATACTTTTTTCCTTTTATAAACAATGTTTTTATAAACATAGCTCAGTTTTTGCCTGTAACTCTTAAATATATTATTGAAAATTTGCTAAATGGGTCACTGGAAATGTGCAATTTTAAAGGTTTTGGCATTTGTTGTCTATTCCCAAAATTTGATCTTTGGTTAGAGCTAGAATATGGATCATTCAAACTTTTCTATTAAGCCCTCTTTTTAACTTATTATTAATATTAAAACTCTAAGCAATGCTTCTGTCTTAAGTCATAAACTCTTGCTCTGATCATAGCTAAAAATAAAATGAAGTGACATACTCTTTGAGTATAATCATAAAGATGTCTTTCACGAGTAGACAATGAAAAAATTAAAATAATTTGAATTGTAAAACCTTGGGGCCATTTGCATCCTTCTTCTTGCTGTTCTACTAGCGTTTTTAGTGTTGTTTTGGGTTGCAATGATTGAGCACGTGTGCTGTGAGCCAGGCCCTGTGCTGACTGTTTGACTCTCCTTATTGGGTTAAATCCTCAAAGTAATAAAAAATTCTCATTTGACCTAAAGAAACTTAAGTCCAACAAGACAGTACCTTGCCAGATGGCACACAGCTAATATAGTCAGCAGAATAGCAGCCCCTAAATATGTCCGTGTCCGGATCCCTAGAACCTGTGAGCACGTGGCAGGAGAGATTTAGAAGATATGATTAAATGAAGCATCCTGAGATGGGGTAATTATCCTGGATTCTCTGTATGGGCTTGATATAATCACAAAGGTCCTTATAAATAAAAGAGGCAAGGAGGAGGGCCTGAGTAAGAGAAGGAGATGTGAGGATGGAAACAGAGACACATGATTGTTGAAACAGGCCATGAGCCAAGGAATGTAGGTGGCCTCTAGCAGGTGGGAAGGCAGGGAAATAGATCCCCTGTGGACTTCTAGGAGAAGTTAGATACTGTAACTTCCTCGAGATCCTGGAATTAGTGCAACAGTCACCCAGATGACTCCAAAGCCTGTACTCTGTACTTTCAGGACAATGCCTTCTTGAATCATTTCAACTATTTATGGAGAACTGAGAATGATTTTAGCCAAAGCTGCTGCTTCATACACATTTCTGAATTCTTTGGTGAATAGCAAGGCTTTGCTACCCACACCCATGGAAGCTGATCTATTCCTTAGAAATGTGTTTGACTGTCAACGAGAGTGGGCGTCGACTGTCAAGCCAGCTTTCTGAAGTGACAAATGTATAAGATTGGCATTCTGTGTCTTCTTGGTTGGAGTGAATACAACTTTTGTTTTAAAGTTGATAATGATAGCCTTCTATTGCCTCTTTTATTTCCATGAAGGATGCATCTACATTTTTTTTTATTCCATTATATACAGATCTCTTACTCTCTTATTTTTCTAAATGTAATTATCCAGCTAGGCTAAATTATGGAAAAGAAATTATAAAAATCTTTCCTGCTAAAAGTCTGACTCTAGCCAGCATATTCTTGGTGGTTTGAATGTTGTGTGTAGTTTCTTTTTATTCTTTCTTCTTTTCTGCTACTGCCCCTGGACCCTTTAAAATTCCAACATACTTTTTAGTGGTACCAACATTAAAATGTTTCCTTGAGCAGTGCACTACTGCCGAGTTCATATTTGTACATATTTTGTAGGGATAGGCATATTATAATTTTTATATTAATTTTGAGTTATTATACAGAAAATAAAAAATCCACATGGTAGCTTTTATGTATTATGAGTTACAGAATGAAGTCATATTTAAAATCATAACTGGGATTTGGAATGTGGTATTAACTACCCTATGTAAAGCATAATCTATTTTTGGTGAGAATAAAAATAATTGCAACAGTTCTTAAGAAAATTGGCTTAAGCTAAAAGGGGTTTAGGTTGAACCATGGCAATTAGAGAATAAGAGACTCTAAATTGTTTTTAGCTATTCTGTTTTGCTTGGTCACAGACCTTTGACAGCACTATTTTTATGCATGTACTGTTACTGGGAGTGTGAACTGTTCTGGTCTTCATGGAAAGTAATCTGACAATGTGCATAATATGTATAAGCTTAGATATGTGACTGTTTCACATCCCATAAATTTCACTCCTGGGTAGACACCCCAGAAATTCTTGCAAAAGTCCACAGGAGATAAATACTAAATAGTATGCTCCCTGCACGCTGTTGGTAGAAAGAGTTGGGAGCCACCCACATCTCCATCCCTGGAGCAACAGCTTTGTGAAATCTGTTCCAGACTTATGATCGAACATAATAGGCAGGAACAACGTGCTATATTTTCCAATAGCAACATGGAGATTTAAAAAATACTTTGGGTTGGAAATGTAAGCAACAAATTAGGAAGCATGTGGTCTAAAGGAAGAGACACTTAATAGCAAAGAAAAACCCTCCTCATTTACTCACTCTTAACAAAGAGGCAGCTGCCAGAGCCAGCTGGCCTGGTTTGGAATTCCCGTTCTTCTAGCTCTGCAATTTCTTTCTAGCTTGGACTTTGATGAAGTGATTTAACTCCTTTGTGGCCCAGTGGCCTGACCTGTAGAAAGGGCCGAATAGTGGCACAGAGTTCCTGAGGCTTAATGAGGCTTAAATGAGTTAATAGACATAAGGTATGTGAACAGTGCCTGGCCTACACTATACTCAATATTAACAAGAGTGGTTATTATTATTCATCTAGTCAATGAATGTTTAGTATCAGCTGCTCTGAGCAATAATCAGCTTATACTATCCCAACAGGAAAGGATAAGCCAAAAACCCTGAAAATTCTATGTGGAACTAGTAAGGAGGGTCATATGGTTTGATTCTATAGCCCTTGGGAAAGTCACTGAATAGTAAGGTATTAAAACAAATTTACTGGTAACCTTCCTTTATGCAAGGATGTTTAACACTGAATAGAATATGCAATGGATTGAATCTTACCTTCGGGTTTCAGAAATAATCACAGCCCCCAGTTCTGCATCCTGGCTGCATCTGCATACCTGGTTTCCTGGAGTCAGCTGGTTTGTCCTCATCCCTGTGCTCTCAGGTGCCTGGTATCCAAGAAAGTCATGAAAACAAAGTGGGGTTAACATGGGAAGAGTCCAGAAAAACCGGAAAGGAGTGTCCTAATTTTGGACTTCATTCATACCCCAAAAGAGGTTGTATGGCATTGATCAGTTGTGGCCCAAGGAGGTGGAAATCATTTCTACTTGGGTCTTGGGAGCCACAGAGAGACTCTCTCCTGCCTTTTCTCTAAGCATGTTCTCTTTTCTGGGCTTGACAAGAGAGGTTCGCCAAGTCCTGCTTCACCCATGGCAGAGTACGGTGTCCTGCACAAACCCATAATAGCTGAATTGGGCCTATATTCAATGGCACAGAGCCCTTTTATCTTCTCTCTAATTTAGGGGGCTGGCTGATCCTGAAACATCATTGGAGAGTAGCTTAGCTCCATTCCAACCAAGTCACAGCAATGAGATGTTTACTGACAGCTTTTTGTCTTCCTTTACCCAAAACCATTGCTTCTCATACTTGGTGACACATTAGAATTATTTGGGGAGCCTTAAAGGACAATGATGCCTCAGTCTACCAGTCGAGATTCTAACATAAATAGTCTCAGCTAGGACTTTGCATTAAAATTAAAAAACTTATTTGGTGATTCTAACATGCAGCAAGTATGAGAACCACTGCCTTAAAGCATGACCCAGGCAGGCTTCTCAGTGGACATGTGCATACTGGGATACAGGCTGTTGAGGGTGATCACACAGTGTAGAGAATCATCCTCCGAGAGCCAGCGTTTCCTCTCTGAGAGCTGCTGTGGACTTTGGCAATTTTTCCAAGTTCAGTGTTCTCCTTCAGAGGAGGGGGAACTTTTGTCTTCTGAATTCAAGGTTGTTCTTTTTTTTGTTTTCTGAGACAGAGTCTCATTATATTGCCCTTGGTAGAGTACTGTGGCATCATAGCTCACAGCAAGCTCAAACTCTTGGGCTTAAGCGATTCTCTTGCCTCAGCCTCCCAAGTAGCTGGGACTACAGGCGCCAACCACAACTCCCAGCTATTTTTTTGTTGCAATTGTCATTGTTGTTTAGCTGGCCTGGGCCAGGTTCGAACCCACCAGCCTCGGTGTATGTGGCTGGTGCCGTAAGCACTGTGCTGCAGGCACCGAGCTGAGATTGTTTTTTTTTTTTGAGCTCTGAAGGAGGCAAGACAAGTTTCCTCTTTTTTCTGCTGTACCCCTTAAAATAAAAGGATTTATTCTATAAAATTTGGATTCAGTGAAAAGGCTGCACTCAAGGATCCAGAAAGCCACATGTATCCCAAGGCCACAGGTCCCCATATTCCTTTATGTTATCAGATAAAAATTACAATGGGTGTAAAATTATGAATAAGTAAATCCATATAGATAGGTGAAGATGTAAAATGAATGTACAAACACACACACACTCACACATGCACACACTTTAAAGTGGAAACCAATAAACAAGGTCTGAAATGAGGGGGAAAGTATATTTCTATGCATTCCTTCTAGTAGACATTGTCAAGAAGGGAACTTTTTTAAAAAGAGGGTATTTCAGAATCTGTTGGAGTTGGGGAGGTGGTTAAAATCCTTCTGGGTGATCCTCATAAGTTCTGATGAACTGTTACACAAAGTTCAGTGTGTTTAATTTCATTTAGCAAATTGCCTTTCTTTTATTGTTTTTATTTTCCTGATTTTGTATATTCAAATACTACTCCATCTGCCAAAGGTCTCCAATCCATTCAGGCACCAGCAATACTTCCCCTTGAGGAACTGACTTACTGATGCTCTCTGCAGGGGCAGGAAACCCCCGGTGCTACAAAGTTAATTACTGGAACTAACACCATCTCTATCCTGTCATTTTGCAGTGCATGAATACCGCTGCAAAAATTATTTGGGGCTTCCTAGGATACTGATGGTTCTGTGTGGTGTCTAACATCATTGTATCTTTAGCATACACCCCAGGAGATGCAGAAATGTGCCGATGGAGAGGCTTTGTGCCTCAGCATGTGCTGTTCAAACACTTATAAGTTGTTATCCAAACTCCTGTCTTACAGATGCTTACCAGAATGCATAACCAATTAACTATTACAGACTGTGAACTTTAGCATCATTAAATAGATCTGCCTTGGCAAAACAGTGTTTTGAGATTTGAAGAAACATCTGAGGACCTTCTCTGATAGGAGCAGATACACTATTTGGGAAGTGGGACTTACTCTCTGAAACCAGCAAGGTTCCATAGAACTTATTTGCTTTTAAATATTATTTTTATACTTTGGATAGTTTTCAAAAGGTAATGGTAGTCCCCTCATCCGTGTATAGCCAATAGAGAGATTGAATAGAGCAAATCATCTGAATTCCATTTTTAATAAAATTAACCATTAAAGTAGATCAACGTCTATTATTTTAAACACAAATGACTTTTGTGTTTAACATAAAGTATCATTTGGACCAAGGCTTTGTGAAGTTGTAGAGCTGAGAAATACTTGAGATATGATCATATCTGACTAAGCTTAAGTATTTAAAAAATCAGCCCCAGCAACCAACTCTGCAGGCCCCATTCGCAAATGGAGCAGCTCAATATTCCTGGAGTTGGTTCCACAGCTACCCTGTACCACCTCCTCATACATTTGTCTTTTTCTCCTCCACATCAATACCTTTTCCTTGTTTTCTGGTTCATTTTCCTAGCTTCAGCTTTATGGATTGACTTCCTTTCAATAGTTTCCAGCCTGGGTCTCGTTTTTGGGCTTCTGAGCTAATTACTTACCCTGGAATTAATGATTTTCTTCATGATAAGAAAGAGAAGTATTGCCTTGGATGGCTGTCAGCTTGGAGCTGCCTGGTTGTCACAGGTAGACCCTGGGGTTCTGTTGGACATAAAACAATTTCACTGAATATCAATATTAGACAATACTTCCCTTTAATTACAGACAATACTCCTTGATCACAGATGAAGCAAGGTAACAATGAAACCACTCTGTAAACATGTTTGAACATGCTCAAAAAACAAGAACACTGTTCAAATCCAAATGGTTAAACATTCCCCTTTTTTGGGCTAATGTGAGTGATTTAAGCTTCTTTGCTAAATAATTTAGCCTCACTATGTTTCTCCTATTAGAATAAAAAGTATTAAGATACCTGGTGATAGAAGTGTCTTATTTTTAATAGCATCCTATTCAAAACAAAACCACGCTTCCTCGAGTCTTCCTTTAAATTGCCTACCAAGCCCAAATCCTAACACCAGGTCATTTTAAAACCTTCTCAGTGAGACACTCATTTCATGGTTTTCCACAGTGCGGCAGCTCCCTTATTGCCCATCAGCCAATAAACTTGGACTTGTTGAACAGAGGTGTATTTCTGGAAGTCCTGGGCAGGAAGGCAGTAACAGTGGAGACCCAATCTCTGTGAAATATTGATTCAATGACAACGACCCTTCTTGAAATGACCTACAACCTCCCAAACATCTAGGACCAGCCTCCTAAGCAGCTCTACCAGGAATAGACCTGTGTTTTGCCCTGACCTGGGTAATCGTCTAACCTAAGTCCTTCAATTTTCAGATGAAGCAAACTTTAAACAAGCGAAGTATGCTTTTTCCTCTCTGAGGCTGTCAGGTGGTCAGTGGCAGAGCAGTGATTAGCACCCAATTTTCTGACCCCTAGTTTGGTGCTTTTTCTGCTCTACCATGCTGACTATTTAAAGCACAACTCTCCAGTATAATGCACCTTTGAGCACTAAATTCAATTTACTATCCATCTCTACTTAATTGAGTTTGGTTTCCATTCTCTACTTATAAAACACTTTAACCTTCAAATACTGGGCTCTGTCCAATGCATGGCTACCCACAAGTCACTTTTAGCTTTGATCTTAAAAGCTCCTATGGGTGCCTTTGGCGGAGGCATTAATTTCTTAGATGTGAGGATCTTACTTAGTTGCTCACTCTGGTCAAAGCTGCTGTTTTCTTTTCTGCTCAGAGTTGGCAGCAGTCAGTTCTGTTAGAGTCACTGACCAGTGAGCGTTTTTTATTTTTATTTTTTAAATCTCTCACCTGCCATGATTTAAAAAATGAAAACTTCAGAAAAGAATAACTGAAACAAAATGCAAAAATTCAATCACCTGTATTCTCCAAGTCAAGAATCTCCACATTGAAGAAATGGTCATTGGTAAGATAGGCTTCTCCCAGAAAATGTTCTTCATTTCAACCATTTCATTCACTTTTCTTTTTTAATCTCTAAATTGTCTACATTTGAAAGAGAATTCTTTAAATACATTGTAATTTCACCATCTGGATTTGTATTCCAGTCACACTGCTTTTTGAAAGGACTTTCTAAAAAAAATACAGATTTGAAGAGACATAACAACTTGTTTGTTAAAACCACCAAAATAATATTAAGGAATTTAAAATAAGAAAACAACAGGATTATAGCCTTCACGTGAAAGCTATAAATTAGCTTCATAGTAGGGCTGAGTACATTGGATACTTTTCTTCCATTCCTGAGATACTTTGCTAAGAAGAATATGTTCCAGCTCCATCCAGGTAAACATGAAAGAGGTAAAGTCTCCATCTTTCTTTAAGGCTGCATAATATTCCATGGTATACATGTACCACAATTTGCTAGTTCATTTGTGGGTTGATGGGCACTTGGGCTTCTTCCATGACTTAGGAATTGTGAATTGAGCTGCAATAAACATTCTGGTACAGATGTCTTTGTTATATTGTGATTTTTGGTCTTCTGGGTATAACCCTAGTAAAGGAATTATAGGATCGAATGGCAGGTCCAACTATAGCACAAGAATATGGGGAAAGGGCCAAGGAAAGGGAAGGGAGGGGGGAGGTTCAAGTGGAGGGATGGTAATGGGTGGGGCCACACCTACGGTGCATTTTAGAATGGGTAAAGGCAAAACTTACTAAATGCAGAATACAAATGTCTACATACAATAACTAAGAAAATGCCATGAAGGCTACGTTGAACAATTTGATGAGAATATTTCAGATTGTATATGAAACCAGCACATTGTACCCCTAATGATTGCACTAATGTACACAGCTATAATTTAACAATTAAAAAAAAAAAAAAGAAAACAACAGAATCTTGTTATCTGAGTAAAGAGGTATTTGTTATTTTCATTTTGTATACAAACTTTTTCACATCTTTGGACAGAGGATAGGTACATATTGATATCTATTTTTCTATTTAACATGTTTTCGTATAATTTTCAGTATAAGTAATTTCAAGGGAGCAGGATATTATGTTAATGTTACCATAAACATAGTTTGGACATTTAGTTATTTTCAGGTTTTGAGTTTTTTGTTTTTTTCTTTTGGCAGTATACAGCAGAGACCACAGTAAATATCTTTGTGCACATAGCCATTTGCTTGTTCTTAATTCTTCTTCTAGGTTAATTCTCAGACTTTGGATAATAGCGTTGCTGGTCCCAGCGTGGGACCATCTCAATGGCCCTATCACCCTATTGCTTACCAAAGGTTGTGGGCTACCACCAGAGTGGATATTTGCATCACTGGTACCTCATTAAAATTGCATGTTATAATTAAAAATATTTGCTCTTTGGTTTCAAAAATGTAAAATAACACTTTTGCTTTATTTAGCATTTTCACATTAAGCAGGAAAATTACCTTTTATCGTATGCTTTTTTTTTTTTAAGCCTGGTAATTTCAGGATCTCATGCTGACCTGAGGTAAATAGAAAGTTGTTTATTCTTTGCTCTATCTCGAGAGTGGTGTACCATTATAAAGCAAACTTATTCCCAAGCTGGCAAAAAGCCAGGCTTCTCTTGCATTTGGGCAAAATTTGAGGCTGGGGGAAGCAGCAAGGATTAGGTAGACTTTGCCTAATAAAGCAATAGAGCTCTTCAATATGCTTCTTTGTACCCAGAATTCCATTTTAAGACCTAATCTGCTCTCTTAGGCTTTGTGGGCATTTTAATTTGTAATCCTGTAATAATTTTCTTTCTTTCCGGTTTTCTTTGGCTGTAATATTTATACTGGGCACTTGCCTTCTCTTCATAAGTTGGGAATAGTGTATAGCAGAGTTTCTTTTTATTTGAAAGAAGGCCAAAAGAAAAATTTTCTTTCTCCAAAGCAAGCAGGAGGAACCTTTTCTTGGGAGAGAAGTTTCTCGCTTGCTGTGAGAAACCTACATTTCATGTTTTCAGCATGCTCAGTATTATTTCCGTAGAGTTGAGAAAGCAGGATGATTCTTTCTTTTAAAAAAATTGACCATTTCTGAAATCATAACACTGTTTGGATAACAACAACAATTTATTTTTAGATGAAAATCAAGATTAGAGGGATAATGCGATAAACTACTTATAAATAATCCTGACTGTCCCAGAAAATCTGGAAACCCTGTGGGCTATCCCCATGTGGTCTTTTAACCAAATATGTAAAACATGCAACTTTGTTTTCTGTAGCAAGTCTCATCTTGCTCTGAACTGTTTAGTTGTGTTGATGGTGGAATGGGGAACTTGATATCATCAATTAAAGATGACTCAAACTGGGGCATTTTTCTTAGTTCCCTCCCTCAAATAGTTATTTGAAAGTTCAAACCACCAGTCAGAGGAGTTTTCTTCTTTTTAAGAGATGTCCTCTATCCCTCTTTCTTCCCAGCGGCACACGGTGCAAGGTGGGTGCAAGGTGTTTGTACAAGCCATGGAGGGTAAAAGGGGGGGGGGTGCCTCTGGGTCCTCATTGGTTCCCCTGAGGGGGCCTTTGCTCCTTCTGGCCACTGACATCCTGTGCTGGTGTCTGCTGAGTGGAGCTGAACTCACCCTGTCTCTGAAGATGGTCCATGCTTGGCTTATGCACGGTCTTAATAATCCGTTGCTCGCTCACTGGTTCCTGTAGTGCTCCTTGCAGACAGGGCTTGCTGAGATTTCTGGGGTCCCAGATGCCACACTCACCCACCAGAGCTGCCTGGATTCTACCTCACACTTGGACCACGTACCTATATTTTACCTTCTCGAGGAAGCTTTCTGTGCTGTGTGCCTTGAACAGCAAGAAGCAGGTTGCTGCCTTTTGGGGATCACCCAAAGGGTTAACCCTATGGTTGGAGGGAGAGCAAAGACAGCAGGGTCTGACTTCTTGCATCGCTTCCTTCTTCTGTCCCTCAGGTTCTTCTCCCTGGGGGAGAAGAGTTGACGTTTTTCCCTTCCTGCATCTGACAGGAAGTCCCCCAGGTCATAGCCTCTGCTGTGCCCAGGGGTTTACTGTGCTCACCCCTGTTCTTAGGCAATAGTAATGGGATAGTGGGGGGGGGGGGGTAAGACTGTTGAACAGGAAAATACATTAGAACGCACATCCAAAGTATCATCCCCATTTTAGAGTTTTAGAGTAAGACCTAGGTGATGATTAGAATGCTTGGGAGAAATGAAGAGATGATTTTTGACACACATTTTGTAGAAAACAAAATACCACCCACAGTATTTACTTGAAGGAGGATTTTGTAGTTGTCACCAGGTCTGCTTTAGTTGACACACATGCACCTGTCTGTGTCACACACACCCACACATGTACAGATACACACACACACACACACACACACGCAGCGCCTGCTGTTCGGCGTAAGTAGGCAGGAGGCACGGCCACTCTGTTTCTATAACCAGGGAGGGTTGAACTTGGCAGCCAATTGCACACTTTCCCTGTGTCTCATGTCCAGATACTGAACTGATGTCCCCATTCTTTCCTTGCTTCATAGTAATTTGAAAAGCAATTGGACAACCTATCTGGACAAACTTCTGAATAACCCCCGAAATGATAACTGATACTTTCTGTGAAGCAGGGAGTTCTAAACCCTTGAATTTGTTAACACATATAATTCTCCTGACAGACCTATGGGGTAAGTACTAATCAGAGGCCAGGGATGACGCCGAGTGGTAGTCTTTTAGTTCTTCAGCAACTCTGTGAGTCTGGCACAGGCTGAGACCCAGGAGCAATTTTCAGGGTGAGGAGCTATAGACCCTTGAGCTGGCTCCCTCTTGGCCTGTTCCAGGCAGGGCTGGTGCCTCCAGGAAAGGGAGCCCATCTCTGCCTGTGCAGAGATCGATCTTGCTGTAACCGGTGCTCCTTCTGATGAGTAAGGAGTGAGAAAGGTATTTGAGAATGTTGCTTTTGCTCATGGCAAATTCTTAAGAGTACTATGTATGGTTTGGAAAGGATAGGTCACACACCCATAAATCCTTCATCATGATGATACCAAATTAGATCCATTCTGCAACAACTATTAATCCTTTGGGCGCTAGAGTCTCAGTGCCCAAATAGTTTAATTTTGGTTTCTCACTCAGAGGGACTTTTTCTCTAGTGTAAAATGTAAACTCTTCCAGCAGATGCATTATGGCTTATTGAGGAGGGATTCCTCACCACAGGGCTGAGCACTTGGTCAACACTCAGACATTTGTTGAATAAATGAAATGAAAGGTAATTCTTCCTTCTAATAATCAACTCATTGTCGTTGGCTTTTATAGACCTTTCTGCATGAGGTATTTATTTATGTGTCTGTATTTTCTGAATAAACTCTCGGTTTCTTGAAGATGGGAATCTGCTCTTTATCAGTTTCCACAAGTCTAGCACATTGTACCGTGTCAAGCACACAGAGCAGAGGTACTCCATGTTAGTCTGTTGAAAGTTGATAAAACGTGGGCATACCGATCTGATATTTTGGCAAGTTTTCAGAGAAATCAGCCTGTGTAGAACTCTAAAAAGCAGGAAGAAGGGCTATACACCCCAAGAGTGATAAATTGAGGAGTGATTTTGGAGTCTGGGATTATTACACTGCAAAAGAAACTGGCAAGAATGTGGGCCACAGCACATTTCTGGATGTCTTGAGGTCTGTACAATTGCTTGGTGGAATATCCAGAGGCTGCCCTGGACTAGAATGGTCTCTTTCTTCCCTGATCTCCTGTGTCTCGAATTAATTTCTCTTGTTTGTTATCTGTTTTCTGTCCTGTGCTATCAACTGTGTCTTCAAATGTTTATGTTTTATCTTTCCAGCTCAATTCGGAGCTCTTCGAGGGAGATTATTTCCTGGACTTTTCAGCCTCCTTCCCTTATCTGTTGCTCCGTGCCCTGAGGCTGAGGCTCAAGGTCAGTGTTTTTAACCTTTTCTTTTTTTTTTTTTTTTTAATCTCACAGCACACTTAAATTATGTTGATCAAAGGAAAGAGTAAAATAAAAGAATATACTTACTGTACTTTGTACTTTGAAATTCATTCAAAAACAATGTAGTTAGTAATCTTAAAAAAGTTTTGTGTCACACCCGAGAGCCTCTCATGGCACACTGGTTGAAAATCACTGCTCTTGGTGCTTTGAGGCAAAGCTCAGGAAATTCCTTAACCCAAAAGCTGCCTTCCTCTGCTGGAAGCTTCTGGCTCTAGTCTTGTTGCCTCCTAATTTCTTTCTACTGTTTCTGCTTCCTCAGAGAAGCTCTGGTTCAGTTGCCTACTCCCTTCTAGTTTCCAGCTTTGCCCTCAATGAAATCCTTTGGATTCCTCGCCCTTAAAATTCTGGTCACAAGCCTGTCACACTTCCTCATCATTGTCTCCATCCGGCCCAACTCCAATGGCAATTTTTTTAGGTTCACAGCTGTGGACCCGGCCTGTCTTAGAAGAGAGTTTGCATGAAGACCAAGTAAATATATGTTAACTGATGACACATGCTCGCTAGAGCTCTTTCTCCCATTAAATGAGCTGTTGTTATTCCTTTTTATTTTAATCAGAGAAATGTCATCATTATCCATAAGAAGTTATAAACATTTGTTAGATTATCTAATTCATTTTGGGTCTTAGAAAAGCATGGGTTACTAAAATTTATATGTTGTGCTGTATTTTGGTGCCTCTTTATTAAGCATGACTTGGAAAAAGAAATACACAGACTCAGTTGGCTGACCCTGACCGTTGTGCTGGGCAAGTCATCTACCTCTGTGATCTTGGTCTTTTTTTCTGTAAAACAAAAGTAGAAACAGAGCTTGTGGACATGGCATAGAAATTTTATGAGGTTCAGTTGTCTTAAACTTTTGTGCAAGAACTGGTAAACATTAAAGAATTATGCACATGTAAAGTATTATTATTATTATATGTGGTTTAACTGTAGCCAAGTGATCTAAAAGGAAAGTTTTCCTCCTGCTCAAGAGTTATCAAAAATAACTGCTGTCTTTTATTACAACTAGCTAAAACAATTAAAGAACTATGAAACTGAGTGACTCCCTTCTCCCCATTCTTACTGAACCTAACCAAAAACTTTCTTTACCTGCAAATAGGATGTGTTGGGACAATGGTGAACACTGAACAGAGCTGTCATTGGCTCACTCCATATTGGCCAGAGAGTTAGTTTGACATAACCACTATCAACTCCTTTGTGAGTACAGGTGGAGCACCCCAAATCCAAAATGCTCCCAAATCAACAACTTGATGCTCAAAGGGAATGCTCATTGGAGCATTTAGAATTTTGGATTTTTGGATTTAAGATGCTCAACTGGTAAGTCTAACACAAATATCCTGAAATTCCGAATCATCCAAAATTTGAAACACTTCCAGTCCCATGCCTTTTGCACAAGGGATAGACAACCTTAAACCCCCCAGCTTTACCTCTCAGCTAATTATGTGCATTTCTTCACTGATATGTGTTGTCTTGCCTGGCAACCAAATAAATGTGTGCTTTAAAAAAAAGTACTTATATCATTGTTTAAGTCCAGCGGACTTCACTTTTTTTTTGACAGTAATAGCTATTGTCCTGGCCTTAACTCTTGGTGCATTAGTCACGAGTTTTCATCTCACTCTGCCTGATTAAGTGCTGACAACACTTGCACCAACCTTACCTGCCACCTCCTCCAGATTCTTCTCTGACTCATATTCAAGGATTTTCCCTTCTATTGAATTCCTTTCCTAGGAATTGTTGGTAAAGAGCATTTGCCATCTTCTGGTAGCCCTTCAGCATTCCTCCCTCCTGACAGCACCTCAGCACCCTTTGGCTGGAGTCACAGAAGAATGATAAAGCAGGAGGCTCTGCCCGCCTACATGAGAGGTGGGGAAGTCCTCAGGCAGTTCTTCTCATTACTGCCACAGCATGACGAACAGGACCTGCCAATTGGACTATCTCTACCAAGACTTTGAATCTTGAATAGAATCATGGAAAATATTGTTCATCCGCCTCAGAGCTTGCTGCCAACTCAGCCTTCTTCTCTGTCCTCTAACTTTCTACCTGCTTACACTAAACTTCCCTACTTCAGTCACCGTTCCCTGCTATAACAGAACACTAAATGATAAATTATTTTTTAATTTAATCACACCTGCCATTTAGGCTTTGCATCAGGATTTAAATGTTTCCTGAGTGCTTTTCTCATCAACTAGATTCTTACGGCAGATCTTCATTAACCTATTATCCTTTTAGTCAATTAGATTCTTCACTTCATGAGGCCAGGGACCGGATTATTTTTCTTTATGGACCCTCCTTGTCAGAGTCCCCAAGTGATGTTCAACTCCATGAGCATTTGTTGATTGGTAGTTTATAAACAGCTGGAGCTTTTTAATACCAGACAACCCACCTAAACTTTCTGAGCAATGTTCTCTCAGGACTGTACGGAGGAAATTGGATTCATTGTTGACATCTTGGTGTGCTTCTGGACAAGTCATTAGAACTTTTCCTTTATTCTGCCTTTGCTTCCTCCAGGAAGAAACTGAGAAGAATAAATGATCTCTGTCAACCAACTGCGCAGGGATGGTTTGATGCAAAATCTGATGTGCTAATATGGTTTTGCTTTGAGCTACTTAGAAGTGTGTACTATACAGACACTATATGAGTGTAATCAGGAACTCTTGTTTTTGAATGGGGATTTATTTTTGAAAAAATATATACTTTATCCCTCTCATATACTTTTGTTAAGCTAGGTACCTACTAAATTTCCCCCAAGAACGTGTTTCAATGAGAAGACTGAAGCTGTCGTTAGGCAAATCCCTGTTTCTTTTTCTTCTCCCCTCTTTCTTTTTTGCACATTGCGTATACTTTTACCACGCACAGACACATTATCTGCTTTGGTCTATTTATTCACTCAACATATATTTATTGGGCACCTGCTCTATCTGAGATGGTACCGAGGACTGAGGACATGGCATATAAAAGTAATGTCCTTGGTCACTAAGTAAGAAAGTCATTCATTCATTTAACAAATATTTGCACAGTTGACTATATGCCAGGCACTCTTTTAGGTTCTGAGATACAGTAGTGAATAAATAATATAAACAGCTGTTTGAATTCTCTAGGACACATGCTTCAATAGAGGCACGTGCAAAGTTCAATGAGAATGATTTTCCAGGGAGCAGTACTGAGACTGAGTCTTGAAGGGCATACATGGCAGGAAATAACAGAAGTTGGAGGAGGACACAGATGAACTTGTGTGGGTTTTGCGTGGGGAGAGAAGTTCTATGTAATTATAAAAGAGCAGAGAAAGGAGAAAACAGAACTGATTAAGGATCAGGAGTCAGCAGCAGGATGGATTGATTATTTTATGAATATAAAACAAGTCCCTGATAATCTGGAAAAACAACAACAACCACCACCACAACAACAACAAAACAAAATAACATTTAATTCTTTGAAACTTCCAGCTCAAAATTTTACCAAATGTTGTGTGTGAGAAAATTTTACCTGCTTGGATCTCAAGAAGCACTTGATGTTTATTATACAGTCTTTCTGTGAGGGCAGCCTAGGATTGGAAATTCTTTGCATTAAAAGTAGCAGCTGTCTACTGTAGTATTCCTGCAATTCTTTCATAGGCAGAGGGCATTTTTATTATTTCAAGATGCAAGCCAAGTATTATCAGAAGGCATAGGTGCTTGGGAGTTACCAAAATTTCTGATGATTCACAAGCGAGCTGTTACAGACTGTGACATCTTGATTTAACACTCCCCTGGCTAAGAAACAAAATAGCAAGCTTTAAAACTGCCCCCACGACTATGTTTTGGTCACTTTTGAACCATATGTATGTAATTTAGGATTTGTTAGATTTTTAGAGCATTCATACATAATTCCAAGCTTAACAGTTGCTCTGCAAACTATCAAATATTTATATTGTCTTTGCAAATGTATTTATTATTTACTGTACAGTCTATGAAATATTTACATTGATTTTTAAAGAAAAGATATACATTATTTACATTGCCTTGAATTTTCTCTTGGTGCAGGTAAAATGACAGCATAGAAGGTTGCAAGGCTCCCAAGGATGCCTGTCTGGGTTGTCAGTAACCACACGGAGGCTCTGTCCCGCAGGAAAACACCTGGCAATAGAGTTTTGTAATAAAAACCTAAGCTGGGACCACCTGGGTTTGCTTGGAGCCCTGATTTCCTCTTAGTTCTTGGGTCTCCAATGGCAAGAGGAAAAGTTGGAACAGTTCCTCCCAGTGTCTCTCCTCATTCCCCCAGATTTCCAGGTGCCTTTCTCTACAGAACAGGCAGCACCTTGGTTTTTCTCCTGGGGACCTTAAATATCCCCAGCTGTAGAAAGAATGATTCTTTTTCTTAGGAAAATAGAATAGAGGTGATGTCTTCAGACATAACTGGTCATCAAACTCAAATGGCAAAAGTTGTGCTTAGCCTCTGCCTTATCCCAGGAGATTGAGTCAGTTTGAGTGGCTGCCTGATAATCTGCTTTCTTAAAAATACACCCATTGTTTCTGGTTATTAGCTGACTATGGAACCTTTTGGAGGAGAGCCTTATGCATGTGGTTTTGTTTTTTTGGGACAGAGTCTCACTCTGTGGCTCTGAGTATCATGCAGGGGCATCCTCATAGCTCACAGCAACCTCAAACTCTTGGACTCAACGATCCTCTTGCCTCAGCCTCCTGAGTAGCGGGGACTACAGTTGCCTGCCACAATACCTGGCTAATTTTTCTATTTTTTTTTAGTAGAGATGGGGGTCTCACTCTTGTTCAGGCTGATCTCGAGCTCCTAAGCCTAAGCAGTGTTCCCGCCTCAGCCTCTCAGAGTGCTAGGATTACAGGCATAGTCACCATGCCTGCCCTGGTTTATTAAAAATTTAAAACATTCTTGGATAATCCTCAGTCTCCTCCCATCTGGCTGTCAGTCCTCTCTGACATTGTTTGTAGGTGTTTGAAGTCCCCCAACTAAGTCTCCGTGTGTGACTGAACCCCAATCAGGAATGCGTTTGGTACATTTGGATGCTTCTAGGTCTACCATTAACACATATTCTGGCAAAACAAAGTGAATTGTTTGGGTTATCTGAAATGCTCTACATTGTCCATAATGTTCATGAGATTTTTCTCCAGAAACTCCATCATGTCTTTGGGCCAAGAAAAATTATTTTGTTGGTGTACTGAGTGGCATCAAAAATACCAGTGAGAGACAGTAAATGGTCGTTGTCTTGGGCAGAGGCCCTCATGACTCATTCATTTTACCAAATGATGTCTTCACATTTTTATCTTTGCAACCACTGCTAGATCTTCTTTTCCTGACAATGTTATCTTAGGTCCATGCTTTCTTAAGTCGCATGACCTGCATCAGCTCTGTTTACAGACACTATTACAGCTCTGCTTGACATAGTTTTGGGGATTTGCTATAAAATACTTTTAGGATATGCCTTGAAATAAACCTGAATATTGGATTGAATAAACCTGAATATAGGATTTTACTCAAGAATTTTTTTTCTCTTCTTTCCTTTCCCCCAACTATTTAGTTTAATGTATTTCTACCTAATGTCCAGAAACAGGTGTTTGGAAACACTTCTCCTTTTAGAGCTCAGCTTTTATATTGAAGCTCTTTGGTTGGGCAGGTCAAGTGAAAGATACTGTGTGCCCAGGCCTGTGATTGAGGCACAGAGTACTAAAAAGGGTAAGACTCAGCTTCTTCTCCATAGGGAGTTTACCTGCTGGCCAAGAAGATAAAACCAACGTATATATATTAATCAGGATGGGCTGCAGTAACAATTAACCCTTCTTCCCAGTCTCAGAAATTTGAAACAAGAGGATTTATTTCTAATATAATTACAATTCAACTGTAGATCACAATGAAGATTCTGCTTATTTGTTCCATTTTATTCATTTTTTAATCAGCTTTATTGAGGTGTAGTGCACACACAATGGACCACATTTATCTTAAAAGTACAATCCAATGAGTTATGACAAACCACCATAATCTCCATATAGATTATTGCTATTATTAAAAAAATTCTCCTGGTGTCTCTTTACGGTAGATTTATGCCCCTCACCCTCTACCCTGTGCAACCACTCATCTGTCACTATAGGTTTCTGTCACTGTAGATTAATTTGTCTGTTCCACAGTTTTATATAAATGCAATCATATAGAATATACTTTTTTGTGCGTAGTTTCTTTTACTTAGCCTATTTTTGTGATTCATACATGTTAATGAGCCTATCAGTAATCCACTTGTTTTTATTGTTGAGTAGTACAGCTTCTGCTTATTGTAGGTACTTAGGATCTAGGCTGATAGGAACCTTGTCTCATCAACTGCTTCTGGGCTTGATAATGATGGCTGGGGAAAGGGCTCAAGAGTGTCTCTTAACCTACAATTCACTAAGGTAGCCTGAAAATGATATGCCATGTCTATTTACAACTCATTGGCCAGAACTACTTGTGTGGGATTTCCCCACCCCGAGTTGCAATTGACAATGAAGAGGTTAGGAGCACCCATCTCTCACACAGCTGAAAATTTACATATAACTTTTGATTCTCCCCGAAATTAACTACCATAGCCTACTATTGACTAAAAGTTTTATGGATAACATAAAGAGTTCATTCACAAAGTTTCTACACTATGTGTATTATTAATATAATAACCTAGAAAAATGAAGAAAATGTGACTAAGAAAATCATAAGGAGGAGGGAATATATTTGCTATTCATTATGTGGAAGTCCTTGTCATCTTCACATTGAATTAGCTGAGGAGGAGGAAGGGGAGAGGTTGGTCTTGCTGTCTCATGGTAGTAGAGGCAGAAGAAAATCTCGAAACAAGTGGACCCATGATTTCAAAACCATATTATTAAAGGGTCAGCTGGGTGCGTGTTGAGTAAAACCCACACAGGAGACACAGGAAGGGAGAAACTATGAAACTATCTGAGAAAGGTAAAGGGAGAACTAAGACTTTCTAGGTAGTTGGGCTGTAACAGGCAGAACAACACTAGCAAAATATCTTTGGCCATAAAATGTATACTTTGTACTTCCAGGAACTGGGCTAAAAATAAAAACCAAATCACATCTAATTCAATCATGATAACAACCATTTGAAATAGATACTATTTTTGTCCCCACTTTATAGATGAGGGCACAGAGGCTCAGAGAAAGGTAAATATATTTTCTAAGTTCTCAGAGCTAACCAACAGTGGAGCCCAGGAATTGAGTGCACAGAGAATTAGGTTAGAGGATGGAGTTTGAGTGTAACCAAGAAAATGGAAATGGGTTGTGCATATTTATGGCACAAGCAGGAGACCGCCCTGACTCAAGCACCAGGGTGGTCTGCAATTAGTAGAGTACCAAAGTGAACTTTATTTCCAATTATACTTACAGTGCAAGCAAATCTTCAAGACCTTTGGGGAAATAAGCATATTTGTGGTCTTAAAGGAAGTAAAATAAGATTGCTGCCTTTGGTAAATAACTTTGACTTTTGGGGATTTGACCTTTAGTTTTCAACATGCTTTAAGACATTGCTGACCTATGGGACTATGCATAATTTACTCCTATCATCAATTTATAAACCTCCTTTTCCCACACCAAATCTTGATGGGAATGAGAATGACTAACTGATGTATATAGATATTTGGAATCACGGTTCCTTTTTAAAAAGATAACATCATAAAGCTTATTTGTGAATGGAGACAAATTTGAACAACAGACACATAGTTTGAAATAGTGAAAATAGCCATGTCCATCAATTTTTGAAATATTTATAGAGTATAATGTTTGCTGATGTGGTTCTAAATTGGAATCCCTGTTATTCAACACATGTGTGTTACCCTCCCCTGAATTACTGGGCACATGAATGACTGGCTATTTCTTCTCACACAGAGAGGAAACAAATTGAGAGAAATATCAGCATGATTCAGATGAAAGAGTAACATGACACACACACACACACACACACACACACACACACACACCCCCTCAAAGGAAACAAACAAAAAACAACAACAACAAAACCCAGGCAGTAATAAGCAACAAATAATTTTGAAAATTGATCTATTGCAAAGAATGAATGTTAGAAATCAAAGAGTTAACTTCACATTAATCATTAGGTTAATAATGTTACCTAACATTCATTTAACTCATTAGAATTTAGGAACTCAGCTAAGCAACTTTCTTATTTAATTGTAATCACTCCATAAGGTGGGTGGTAATATGTATATCTTACATGTGAGAAAATTAGGACTTCTAAGGAAAAGTAACTTGTTAAAGGTAAAAGAACAAGGAATTAATTAGGATAATTCTACATGTTTCGGGTTTTGCCCCCAATTGATGTTTGAGGAAGCTGTCATCATAAGAATTAAAAGTCTTTAAAGAATAATTCACTTACTCAAACCATATTTATTAAATTGCTGGTATACTCCAGAGGTGATACAAGGCTTCAGAATATGGAGATGAATAAGACATAGTCTCTGATTTTAAGGACCTCATGGTGCTTCCAGGAACTTCACACATTTATGGGCCATGATAAGTAATTAACCTCACTAGAATGAAAGACCTGTGTGCAAGTTATTGTGGGAACAAAGAGAAGGAAAGGACATCTTCTGGGAGGATAAGTATTTCAGCTTTCAGCACTGCCAGGGGAAGGCAGATGGGAGAGCCAAAGCACAGGTTCACAAGAGGAAATAGCTTGGGGGTATGTGGGGTCTAAAGAATTTATACAGAGGGTCAAGGGTGACAAGAAACAAACTTAGAGTGGAGCCCAGGTCATAGGTAGCTTCCTTCAGCCCGTGGCACTTCCTTTGCCTGTGAGTGAGGGAGACTTTGAGGGATTTCAAGCACATATGAACGGCCAGAGGGAGCTTCTCCATGTTCAAGGTTAAAGGCTACAGGGTTTGAGTTGATGAAGGATGATGTCTGGAATTTCCTGATTGCAGTCGTCAACAATCTGTCCTTTCTCATGTTCTGTGGTGTTTGAATAATATCGGTATTGGCTCTCCCTCCCTTTATTACTGAAAGATGGGATGTCTGTCACCTTCCTTTTGTGTTTTCTTACCATAAACCGTAATAACATGCCTGTGGGAAAACACAGAATTTGCTTATCAAGAAGCATCCTGGTCTAGGACAGCAAGTTGAGCAGTTATGAAGCCATGCAGGGAAGAAGGCAGCTTGGTTGTGCTTCCCTATCATAACCAGCAATCCTGCTTTTGAGTGACAGAGAGACGCCTGTTGTCATTTGGCACAATAAAATTCAACAAGTGATTAAAAACAGACTTGCTTAGAAGGGGCCATCTATCAGGTACAATGTACACTATTCCAGTGTTGAGAACACGGAAAGCTTTGACTTCAGCATTATGCAATTCAGCCAGGTAACAAAACGCACCAGTATCCCTGAGGCTATTGAAATAAAAAAAGACATTCTGTCAAGTGACACATGGATGCAGTAATAGAAAGTAAGCCGGTCCACACTTTCTAGCAGCTTTAAAGGGCTGTAGGATACAGTACGTCTAAGAAAAAGGGAAGCCACTGACACGTTAGATAGCATTATCGAAAGCAAGACTCCATATCCTTTTCACGAGAGAACATAGTTTTAAATTTCTAAATGTGCTTTCCCCTCTCATGCCAGTATAATGAAAGGTCTAGTGAGTCTGCAAAGAAAAATCATTGTCCTACACTTGGTTCCACAAGGTCATGAAAACTGTCTTTGGAAATTGGTCTTAAATGAGCTTAGGATAATCAACCGCAAATTTGCTAGAATGTAGACCTTCAATAAAACAATAAAAATCTATTATTACAGTAAAGCTGTCCAGAAAAAATAAATGTAACAAACCACGAAGAGATGTCCTATTACAGTCATGAGAATTGCAGGCACTTTAGATTTTAATGCAGAAGAAATCCCAATGCAAATGCTGTGGTAGCGAGATGAAATTTTATTTTTCAAACACACAGATTTGCAACTGTGAGAGTCATCATTTAGTCAAACATTGAATACAAGGTTCTGTCAATGGCCATGAAACAATTTCCTGTTTTGCACATGGCAAGTGAGTGTGCATGCCTGTATGTGCACACACACACACAAACACAGCTCTCTTCTTTTTTTTTTTCATAGAAAGTCAGTTGTCCTAATAATCATGCTGTGAGCTATTTACAGAGCTAACGCCTGTCCTATTGTCCTTGAATGCTGAATGGGTCCAAATTCTCCTGAGTGTAGCGGTCATGAGAAGGGAAACATAGATGCCGTGTGCTGAACAGCCAGACTGCTTTGAGTACAAGAGAGACTGCCTGGCTGAGCGACAGCTCCAAGTTTTAAGGCCATGAATCCACTATTCTGAATTAGTAGTCATGAAATTGTTGATAGCAAATCACCACCATGGCCACATAATTCTTGAGGAGGCCTAAAATTGTGCTGCTATGGCATTGGTGCCATATGTTTCTTCCTGCTCTGTTGCCTTGGAATATAGAGAGAGTTCAAGGGCAATTGTATCATTTAATCACACTGCAGCAGTGATGACTATCAGAGGCAAAATGAAACCAACACAAATGAAACACCCTATGCATACATACACACATACACATGTATACAAATACACACACACACATATATATTTTAAAGTGAAAACATTTTACAGAAAGTTGTGATATGTAAGTTAATATTTTCTGTGTTGTGAAATCAACCCCTCACGTTTTACAAAGAGCTAACCTGTGTCTATGAGCACATTATCTGACATAGCAGGTGTGTATTTCTGACCAATTTGGCCCTTTGCAAATATCATTGCCTTGTAACATGGATTTGGAGGTTGGAAAGAACAGATCATGCCTTTTATCAACAGTGTGAGTTAGGAAAAGGAGCTTAATATCTTCTCTTAATTTTTCATTTGCAAAACAGAGAAAGTAATAATAGCAATCTCCTAAAGAGGAAAGAAGGTGGGGAACCTGCGACTTTAATGAAACTTACAGTCCTTTAAGTGCAGACTTTTGTGCAGCCTTTTGACTGCATCTTAAGTTTACAGAACAAATTCTTTCATTAAAAGGAGTGCAGCAGAGAAAGAGGAAGGCTTTCTTGCCCCCTTTGGTACTTAGAAAAGAATGATCTTGAAATTAGAAGATCACACGTTCCCCACCTTGAGAGATGGATTGAGGTCAGGAGCTTGAGACCAGCCTTAGCAAGAATGAGAACCCATCCCTACAAAAAATAGAAAAATTAGCCAGACACGGTAGTAGGCACCTATACTCCCAGCTATTCCAGAGGCTGAGGTAGGAGGATGACTTGAGATTGAGCTTAGAAGTTTGAGGTTGCAGTGAACTATGAGGAGACCTGCACCACAGAGTGAGATCTTGTCAAAAAACCAAACCAAACCAAACCAAAAAAACTTATCTTTTTCTTACAGGCTTACAAGGGCATTTTAAATATTAAGAATATTAATTCAGGGTGGTGCCTGTGACTCAAAGGAGTAGGGCTCTGGCCCCATATGCCAGAGGTGGTGGGTTCAAACCCAGATGCAGCCAAAAACTGCAAAAAGAAAAAAAAAAGAATATTAATTCACTGCTTTGACTGCCAAATCATTGCAGATGCTTGTTTGTTTTTTTCATGCCATTTTATAATGTTTAGAAAATCCTCTGTCAATGAAATAGCAGTTATATTTTCCTTTATAATTTTTTTATTGTCTTTTCAATTTTTAAAATATTTACCATTATTTTATTTTTTTAAGTTTGATACACAAATATTTATTGTATATCATTAACAATTAGAGAATTAAAGTTAACATAACAACACAAAATGTGAAATACTTAGAAATAATTCTTCAGAAATATATAGTATTTCTACATGGAAAACTTCTAGTTATTATTGAAAATATAAAAAGACATGTCTGTATATATTACAAAATTATTATTAATGATTTTTTTTTATTTGTTTAGATATTCCTTCTGTTATAACTTGAGTTATTGTCTTTGTAGGGATATCAGTATATCACATAGCAAATTCAGTTTGCTCTGGGGGTTCAGAAGGACTGTAGCAAACAGCTGGCACATATCTGATACTGGGTGTTGTTATATATGCATATATATATGTACCCATATATATATATGTACCTTCAGGCTTTCCTGTATATTCATAATGAGAGTAAACTAATAACACAATTTTGGACAGTTTGTCCAGTTTGGGATACATTACCTTTTGGATACATTTTTCACAACTTTCATCATGTCTTATGCCTAAGATGAAAGAAGGAAGGTGAAAAGGTCCGAAGCAAAGACTCAGTAATCAGTCGCACACCGCTGCTGCTCACGCTCCAGCTTCTGCTGTGCGTAGACCAGTCAGCTCCTAGTATGTGACTGGGGCAGGGCTGTCTTCAGTTTTTTCAGGGTAAGACTATGGGGATGCCCTGGGTGTTGTTGGACCGTCTACTCCCCATCGCTGGCTGGTTTCACATGTGAGTGATGCGTCCAGGCATGGATGCCGTTCACCATCACTGCTGTTGGTGTGGACAGGATCATCAGGAGGGGCCTTTTCACTGTGGTTTCAGTGGGCTCAGGCTCCAGTCTTTAATCCACACCCGGTTACCTGGACAGTGGGGATAGACTGGGGGTGATGAACTAACAAGATAGTTATCCTTCACCCATTCTGAAATTCTTTTTTTTTTTTTTTCCTTTATAGTTTCTTTTAGTTGTGTTTTTAAAGACTATTCATTTCTTTTATTCATCTGGAATTTGTTTTAGTTCAAAGTGAAACATCTAATCTGATTTTTTTCTCATTTATCCAGAAAAATTTATTGGCTGATTTGATATTTACTTCTTTAGTTTGTGATACTTCCTTAATATACACACACTCTCTTACATATAGACACATGTCTATTAGACTCTAAGAAATGTGTGTGTATATATATATGTCTATTAAATATGGATAAAAATGAAAAAATATATATGTTATTTCTTTGAACTACCTAGTTTTATTTTTTTTTCAAAGTAATAATAAAATATACCTAAAGACATACAAAGAAAAGTAAGTCTTGTTCCACTCTATACAATTTATCTACTCAAGGAAAAATATCAACACTCACATGCCCTGCCTGTACAAATACCTGTGTTTGTGCATGTGTGTGCATATACACTGAATATACTGTTTTGCACAACTGGAAAAACTCTATACATAGCATTTGATACTTTATTTTTTTTCTTTCCTGCATACGTTGGAAGTTGTTTCCAAACAAGCTCTAATTTCATCCCTTAAATTAGTGGTGTAGTATTCCATTGTGTGGGTATTCCAAGTCATTTAAGCAGTTCCCTTTGATGGCTTTATTTTCTTTCTTTTTTTTTTTATTGTTAAATCATAGCTGTGTACATTAGTGCAATCGCCTGTACCCATTCTAAGGTGCACCATAGATGTGGCCCCACCCATTGCCCTCCCTCCACCAAACTCCCAGCTCCCTTCCCCTTCCTTGGCCCTTTCCCCATAGTCTTGTGCTATGGTTGGGTTATAGCCTTCATGTGAAAGCTATAATTTAACTTCATAGTAGGGCTGAGTACATTGGATACTTTTTCTTCCATTCCTGAGATACTTTGCTAAGAAGAATATGTTACAGCTCCATCCATGTAAACATGAAAGAGGTAAAGTCTCCATCTTTCCTTAAGGCTGCATAGTATTCCATGGTATACATGTACCACAATTTGCTACTCCATTCGTGGGTCGATGGGCATTTGGGCTTCTTCCATGACTTAGCAATTATGAATTGGTCTGCAATAAACATTCTGGTAAAGATGTCTTTGTATATTATGACTTTTGGTCTTCTGGGTATAAACCTAGTAAAGGAATTATAGGATCGAATGGCAGGTCTATTTTTAGGTCTCTAAGTATTCTCCAAACATCCTTCCAGAAGGAATGAATTAGTGGGCATTCCCACCAGCAGTGTAGAAGTGGGCCCTTTTCTCCACATCTATGCCAACATTTCTGGTTTTGGGATTCTGTTATGTGGGCTACTCTTACTGGGGTTAGGTGATATCTCAAAGTAGTTTTGATTTGCATTTCTCTGAGGATTAAGGATGATGAGCTTTTTTTCATGTGTTTGTAGATTTCGAGTCTGTCTTCTTTAGAGAAGTTTCTTTTTAAGTCCCTTGCCCACCCTGAAATGGGCCAATATGGTAAATGCGGTAGCCTCCCCAGGGCTTCAGCAACACACCTGAAAAATGCTTCCTTGTTTTCTAACCACTTACTGCCACAAATCTACATTCTCTTACCTCACCCCAAACAGGACAACCATTCGCAGATGACTAATGCCCCCCTAAGATCAGCTGAAACTGCAGACCCCAGGCTGCAGCCAAATATTCAACACTACAAAATCATTACAAGGTTAGTTAACTCTAAAATTAACAAAAAATTCATGTTTGGGGGATTATTAAGGGCATAGTAGTTAGGCTTTTACAAAACAAAGTGCATTTTTTAGTGCATCTAATTGAAGTTTCTTGAATAAGGCCTTATTTGATTACAGCTAAATTAACGTGGCGTCCAACCTGTCCCCTGGTCTAGCCTGGTGTGCCCGGATCTGATTTCTGGCAGGTTATGCTCACTAGAACCACGGCCGGCCCTTTCTCCTGTTCCCAGCCCCTTTCCAGCGCTCTGTTTGTCTAACCTTCAAGACACTTGGGAACTGTGAGTTCCCGGACTCTCCTCCTGTCCAATCAGGCTCCGTGTCCACAGTTCACCCCTGGCGCTGAGTCCAGAGGGAAGCAGGCAGGCCCCGGAGGGGTTACCACTCCCTGGGCCTGGGTGCTGCAGTTACACAGAAGGCTCCGGCCTCCAGAACTGGATTCTGGCTGTTCCCTCCTCTTCCTCCCTGTGTATATTCCTGGCAGGAAGTCCCTGGTATAAAGGAGGGAGAGCAGAATGCTGCCTGAATCTCAAGCTGCACGGTTTTCCTGCTCGCCTGGAAGGCAGTAGCGCTGGGAAAGCCCACATCAGGCCCCAGTGTCTATTTTACGTGTATTTTGAGAATTATCTTATTGGACTCTTTACCCTAAGACCAAATTCCATAATCGAGGCATCTGAGCCCTTCAGAGCTGAAGGGACCGCAGAGTGTTTCAGAGTCGCGGGACAAGGGGCGGAGCAGGTGCTGCGGGGCCCCCACCTCCTCCCAGGCAAGTTCACTGCCGCTTCCCTGAGACGGCGCGACCGTGACTGCAGCGCTTCCTCCGAGACCTCCCAGAGCTGCAACCAGCGAGTCTCCCCGCCTCCCGTGCAGACCACACATTCATCAGTTAGGAAGTTCTCCAAACTTTGCTGCTATTCCCCTGGACCTTGCCCCTCCATTAATTATTTTTATTTTAATGATGATGGGAGAGGGAGGATTCATTTTGATTTTTTTTAATAGAAAAAATGCTGGAGAAAAGCTAGTCTGAAAAGTCACTGTTTGAAATTGAACATGGATAGAATACTGAGAATAACCAGGTTTGTCTAAGTGTGGGAAGAGGGAAGGAAAGGGACATTTATGAGTTTCCCCTCTTGGAGGCACCTGACCCGGGCTTTATAAATCGTCACCAGAGTCCTGTAAGGTAGCTGAGGTTCCGTTAATAAATGAATGCACAGGGCCTTGGTTTTCCTGGTGTCTGTCAGGGTCCCAAGCCAGACGGAGCCCTTCCTGGAGCTGCTGTTCACCTGCTGCCCTGCGGGGGCTCCGGTCCCTGCCCCTGGGATCAGCGCTGCGAGGAGAAGAGCCGCGTGCATGGGGTGCAGAGCCAAGAAGCAACGTCAATTCAGTGAAAGTCCCGCAGAGCTGAGGCAGACGGGTAACAGGCATTTTGAGGGTTTTTTTCATGCACTTACTGTGTACCCAGCGCTCTATTTTCTCCGTTCAGCATCTGAACTAACGGTGGAGAAAGATACAGACAAACCAACTAGGGCTGGGTCCGCACGGGGCTGCAGTCCCGGGACCGCCTTCTCTGCAGGTCTTGTCCTAGTTAGTGGGCCAGTGTCCCTCCCCGACCCCTCCCCCCTCCTAGTTAATGGGACAATATCCTCCTATCCCTCCCCACCCCCACCTAGTTAATGGGACAATCCCCCACCCTGTCCCTCCCTGGCCCCTCCCTCCTGCTTCTGGTTAATGGACAATGTCCCCCCACCTCTGTCCCTCCCCACCCCCTTCCCCCTCCTAGTTAATGGGACATTGCTCCCCCACACCAGGTTCTGTCCCTCCCTGCCCCTCCCCCCTCCTAATTAATGGGACAATATCCCCCCATCCCTCCCCACCCACCCCCAGTTAATGAGACAATGCCCCACCCTGGCCGCTTTCTCCTGCTTCTGGTTAATGGACAATGCCCCCACACCTCTGTCCCTCCCCTCCCCCTCCTAGTTAATGGACAGTGTCCCACCCCACCCCTCCCCCCTTCGCTCGGGACTCCATCCCCACTTCCCAGGATGCATCTCGAAGACTATTGCTGACCCATATCCAGCTGCCATTGTTTTCCATTTGAATAATCACCAACATTTCTTTATTGTTTTCCATACAACCTCCTGGATGTTTCCCCTTAAAGTGTAAATCCCACGGTAACTTTTCCCTGAATAAAATTCAGTGCCCACCCCACCACCCCGCTATACTTCACCCACCATGTAGAACAGGGGCCCCCCCAGGACATTTATCCACCTGGGGTGTTTTTGCCACCACTGCCTGTCCTGCTTAGCAGCCGACTGGTCCCCACCCACAGTGGCATGTGTGGCATGTGCGCAGCACTCTCTGACCCAGAGTCAGGAGCTTGCCTGTGCAGAGCCTGCTGCTGCCTGAGGGCCAAGATAAGAATGAGTTAGGATTTTTTTTTTTTTTTTAAGTTAGGAGGTCTATTTTTTTTTTTTTAATTTTGCAGTTAGGAGGGCCTTTTTTTTGCAGTTAAGGGGGGCCTTTTTTACAGAAGTTAGGAGGTATTTTTTTTTCAGATAGAGGGCGCCTTTGTTTTGAAGTTAGGAGAGCCTTTTTTTTTAATGTTGGTTAGTTGGTTGGGGGTGTTTTCTAGGGGGTTGCATCACAATTATAATGCAAATAGTCAACGTCAGTGCTATTGCAAATTGTCAGTGCTTAGAGCTAATGCAAATGAATAGTGCTCAATGGTGATGATAATTGTAAGTGCTC
>CAUYPK010090636.1:0-18773 GCA_963574355.1 Loris lydekkerianus
TAACACTGGATCACACGAGTTGAATCATGTGCAAATGCAATAGTTTTAATTTTCCCTTGGATCAACTTCTGCAAGTCATTCATTAACTTTACTCTTTTCTCTTTGTCACGGTCTTGTGTTCTTAAAATCTCCCAAATCTGCTTTGCTTGAACAACAGTGTCATAGTTGGTCTTATCGCTGAGTCGCTGTCTCTGCTTCAGTTCTTTCTTCTTCTTTTTGAAGTCCCATTTGGGTTTCTTGATTGCTGACTCATCATTTTTACCATCTGGCTGGAATTTTCTCTTCTTGCTGAATTTTTTTGCCGGCTGAAATTTGTTCTTTGGTGCTTTGTCTCCTTGTTGCTTATTCTTGAACTGCTTCATACCCTTTTCCCCAGCTTTTGTGGTACTTTTCTCAAAGTTCTATGTAATTTTAGATCCACTTTCCTTAGCAACTTTTCTTGGGAATGTCCTTGAAAAACCAGAATCATTGTTTTTATGAAATTTGTTTTTTTCTTGTGATGCCTTTATACTCTTTCCTGTGAATTTTTTTTTCCCTTTGACTTCCATTGTGGCAACTAATCTGCATCTTGAGATTCAGGACAACCTGCAATCGTACATTCAGACTGTAAACTCAGCACCTAGGCATGGGGTGGATGGTTGTTAAGTACAGGACAGATGGGCTGAGCAGAATAAGCGCTGGCAAGGACTTTAGAGAGAAGCTAGTTCTGTCCATCCCAACACGCTGGCAGAGTGGAAGGAAGAGGGGTCGTAGTCCCGCCCCCTTGCCAGGCTTCCATCAATCCCCAAACTGCCAGGTTAGTAAAATGTTCCAGAAAGCTGCCTGGTGGGCCACGAACCTGGGAGACCCTCCTGACTCCAGCCCCTGGCAGGGTGCAGACCCCTCTCAGGAGCAACGATGTGTTTTTCTTTTTTTTTTTTTTTAAGAGACAAAGTCTCATTTTGTCACCCTTGGTAGAGTGCAGTGGCATCACAGCTCACAGCAACCTCCAACTCTTGGGCTTAGGCAATTTTCTTGCCTCAGCCTCCCAAGTAGTTGGGACTACAGGCACCCGCCACAACACCCAGCTATTGTTTTGTTGCAGTTTGGCCGGGGCTGGGTTCCAACCTGCCATCCTTGGTATATGGGGCCGGTGCCCTAATCACTGAGCCTCAGGCACCACCCTAATCTGTAGAATACTGGTATGCCAGTAATTAGCCATGGATATGCTAAAATATTGATGAGGGCATTCAGAGCCCTTCTCTGGCTGTGAGTGACCTTGTTCAGTTACCTCAGTGTGTTCTAAATTAAAAAAACACTGAACACCTTAATGTATCATGTTACCACTAAATAATGTATTTTATGGCATCTATTTATCTCGGATTTTATGGAAAGTTCTTAATTTCTTGCATCTTTATTCTTAATAAGGCTAGTCTTAATGCTAATCATGAAATATGTGACATGGATTAAAATAAATTTGCAGTACTTTTAAATAAATTCAGAAATAAGGAGAAGAGAATGCTTTTGGTCCAAATATACTTGTTTGGGGTTTTAAGATTGTGGCTACTGTCATTTATAACCTGATGGTATAAAATATGGAATTATCAGTAATAAAGTACTCTCTTAATGATAAAACCTGTAAATATAACCATATATGACAAGCTCTTCCATTATAAATATAAAGGATTCACTATTAATATAAAAAAAGTTCAGTAAGATGCTATTTAGTATATACCTGTGGTTTCCTCTTTTCCTAGAGTTTTAAAGATGTGCCACCTGTGGAGAAGACTATTAAGTTGCTTCCCAGCAGCCATGTTGCAAGACTACAGATATTCAGCTTGGAAGGACAAAAAGCAATTCAGATCAAACATCAGGATGAGGTTAACTGGATAGCAGGCGATATTATGCGTAATCTTATTTTTCAAATGTACGATGAAGGAGAAAGAGAAATCAATATAACATCAGCTTTAGCAGAAAAAATTAAAGTAAGTATCTCAAACAGATTTCTTATTTGTAGGAACTGTTTTCATTTTATGTGGAAGATTTTAAACAGGAAGTTTCATGGGTAGCCTTAAGCAGCTTATCACAGAAAAGTCATACAACTATCTTAAATTTTAGGCTAAATAAGTAGGGGTGGGGGCGTTTGTAGACTAGATTAAAATATGTGTGATTCATATGCGACAAAATTACACTTAGAAAATGATTACAACACAAAAACAAAATTTCCAGTTTTGGACATTTGGATTAGTCACATATTACCTGACTACCTATATTTCAGCTGGCATAATCAAGATCACCACCTTGCCAAGCAAGACATTTGTAGCTATTCTGAAGGCATTAAGCAAAGATTCTGTTAATGGCAAAAAGTGAAAAAAATGCTGTTAACTGGCTTGGCGCCTATAGCTCAGGGCTGGCAGATTCAAACCTGTCCCGGCCTGCTAAAAACAACAACTGCAACAAAAAAAAAATAGCTAGGCATAATGGTAGGCACTTGTAGTCCCAGCTACTCGGAAGTCTGAGGCAAGAGAATTGCTTAAGCCCAAAGAGTTTGAGGATGCTGTGAGCTGTGATGCCACGGCACTCTACCAAGGGCAACATAGTGAGACTCTGTCTTAAAAAAAAAAAAAAAAGTCATTAACTTCAGAGCCCTGATTTGGCCATTTGTAATTGGTCTAAAAATATGATCCTTAGAAAACAATTTTGTTGGTCCTTGTCTACCTGCTATCATCTAAATGTAACATTTGCACCTTGACAGGTTGAATCTGCATGTTGCCATTTAACATCTCAACTGAACAGGGCCCCAAATCAAAACTCTTAGATTCTTATCACATAAAGTAGACAGTTCTGTAGCCTTCTCTTGTGGTTGATTAAAAGAAGAGTGGACAGTCTATGTCTGCTTCTTTCAAAGTGCTATTCTCAAGACATACACACTCCTAAAAATCACTATGCTGTGCCAGATTGCACAATAAAGATCACATGGCTTATGGGAAATGGGAATTAGAGGCACAATGCTCAGACTTCATCAGTGGCCTAGGAAGAAAAAAGATGGGAACGTAAGAAGACAGTGGCAAAAGCAGTAATACTAATAATGCATGCTAAATGGTATGAAGTACATGAATAGCATACTGATATGTGAGTGTACCTGCTTATAGAAATTGCAGCAAAGTTTGAAGTTTGTGGGTTTCTGTGAAGTGGTGGGAGGAGGGTGACCTGAAATTGGATGGAAGTTTTTGTAACGCTAAATGTGGGTAAGTGCGCCTCCTTACATATAGTTAGCTGAGGTGACTGGTGGGTGATTGAGGTTCATTGTTCCTGTGTATCCCCACACGGTTTAGTTTGGTTAAGGACAGTGACAATGTTCTATGTTCATTTAGTTTTTTCATGAATGAAATTGTGTTTAAGCAAAAGTGAAATTTGCTTTATGCTTAAATTATCTCCTAATATATTAATTGCATTGGAAAATATTTAAATTTTCAAAGCAAGCATTATAGCAGAACTGACTGTACTTTTCCCCTTGATGTCTATAGAATAAAATTCCTCCAATCTCAAGTGTGAGAAAATAATTTTGTAACGGGGTTTTTGAGGTAATTAGAGATAAACATCCCCTAATGTCAGGAGAAACATGTGAGGTGTCCCAGTAGTTGCCATCGTGGGACATGATGTAGAAATTACCCTTTCAAACTGGCGTACCCGCCCTATCCTGAGCCTCCAAGTATAAGATCTGGTATTTTAAAAGGATTATTTAGCTAGGGGTTCCACTGACCTTATTTTAAGAATCTTATTTGGAACAACATTTGTTCCAACCAATTTATTTTTTTCCCTTCACAATGAGGAGAGGGGAGATTGAGAGAGAAATGATGCTGATTCTGCTTAGAAGGTAGACAAGCCATTTTTGTCTATCAGCTGATCAGAAGGTGCATGGTTTAAAAGTGGTTCTGGAGACCTGACTTCTGAACTGCTTCCTTGCTTTAATAATAATGCTTCCACTTCCTGGGTTCTTATCAAGGTTTAGAAAAAGCATTGACTGGAGAGCCTCTTTCTGCACATATAGTATCATTTCTCCCCCATTCTCTAAGCTTGTGCCCTGCATTTTGCCTCAACTATAGTAGTTACCTATTTCTTGGGCACTGACGATTTTAAACATGGACTTTCTCATTGACAGCAAAAGATAGTGAGTACTGCTTTTTTCTTAAATTAAATGTGGTATATAGAGAATTAGAAGCCAAGACAGAGGAAAGTTAGCTTGAACTCATCTGGGAATCCATTGAGAGACTAGCACATCTTAGGCATGGGGGAAAAAAGCATATATTGTTTCTGTGTAATTCTTATTTGCTTCTTTTCATGTTGTTTTGTTTTCGTTTTGAGGCAGTCTTATTTTGTCATACAGGCAAGAGTAGAATGGGGAAATCACAGCCCATAACTGCCTCAAACTCTTGGACTCAAGTCATCATCTTGCCTCAATTTCCCAGGTATCTGGGACTACAGGTGCTTGCCACAGTACCTGGCTAATTTTTCTATTTTTAGTGGGGATGCAGTCTTGCTCTTGCTCAGGCTGGTCTTAAACTCCTGAGCTAAAGCGATCCTCCTATGTTAGCCTTCCAGAGTGCTCGGATTATAGGTGTGGGCCACTGTACCAGGCCTCCTATGTGCTTTTTAATCTGTTTTTTTTGTTTGTTTGTTTGTTTTTTTTTTTTTTTGAGACAGAGCCTCAAGCTGTCACCCTGGGTAGAGTGCTATGGCATCACAGCTCACAGCAACCTCTAACTCCTGGGCTCAAGCAATTCTCCTGCCTCTGCCTCCTAAGTAACTGGGACCAGAGGCACCCGCCACAATGCCCGGTTATTTTTTGGTTGCAGCCATCATTGTTGTTTGGCAGGCCCAGGCTGGATTCGAACCCACTAACTCAGGTGTATGTGGCTAGTGCCTGAGCCACTTGAGCCACAGGCGCTGAGCCTCCTCATTTTATTTTATTTTTTTTTTAAGGGTACAATAAAGAACAGAAAATAAAGATAGTTTTTAAAAGGTAACTAAAAATGATAGTACAAGATTACCAGGAAACACTACTCAGCTAGCAATGATTTTTTTTTGCTACAGAGACTCACTATATCACCTTCAGTAGAGTTTGGGGGTGTCACAGCTCACAGCAACCTCAAACTCTTGGGCGTAAGTGATTCTCTTGCCTCAGCCTCCCAAGTAGCTGGGACTACAGGGACTTCCCACAGTGCCCAGCTATTTTTTTTATTGTTGTTGTAGGTGGTGGTGTTGTTTTTTTTTTTTTTTTTGCAGTTTTTGGCCGGGTCTGGGCTTGAACCCGCCACCTCTGGCATATGGGGCTGGTGCTCTACTCCTTTGAACCACAGGCACCACCCCTGTAGTTGTCGTTGTCTGGCAGGCCTGGGCCAGGTTTGAGTCCACCAGCCCTGGTATATGTGGCTGGCACCCTAGCCGCTGAGCTGCAGGTGCCCAGCCTATCAATGATTTTTAAATCATAACTGTAGAAGACTATAAGCAGAAAGTTGAGCTAAACATTGTTACAAGTAGGGTAGTCAACTGGGAAAAAGTATGAATTAAAATATTGAATGAAAGAGATGTAAAATTAAGATAGACCTCAAAGCACCCAAGAAAGGGGTTATGATCAAAAGGTATCCAGAAGGGTTGAAGTTATATCAGTGTTATAACCTCTTTTCTCACTTTGCTGAATAAAAGTCCAACTAGATCTCATTCAAAATTTGCATTAAAAAGATCCTTTGAGAAGAACAATCGAATATTGATCATATGATATGATTTATGTGTTATTTTTAAACTTTAATGACCACAGTGATAATTTTGTGACAGAGGTCTAGCAAAATTAACTTAAGGCTTTTTATTTTATTGTACTGAAAGATGTGACAACATTAACAGCAAAGACAAAGAGGATACTTTTTTTTTTTGAGACAGAGTCTTATTATGTCACCCTCGGTAGAGTGCTATGACGTCACAACTCCCAGCAACCTCAGACTCTTGGGCTGAAGCAATTCTCTTGCCTCAGCCTCCCAAGTAGCTGGGACTATAGGCACCCACCACAACGTTTTGTTGTTGTTGCAGTTGTTCAGCTGGCCCAGGCCAGGTTCGAACCGACTACCCTCGGTGTATGTGGCTGGCACCCTAACCACTGAGCCATGTGCTCCGAGCCAAGAGGAGACTTTTAATTCGTAGTAATGTGTGTACCACTACTGTTTCTGGTCATAAAAGGGCTTTCTTTTTTCTTGGAGATGTGGAAAGTAGGTTATAATTTAGCTTTAAGAGTCTTCAGCAAGAGACATAGCAAATAGGAGGGCATTAGATAGACTAAGTTTTATATATTGTTAAATATATAATTTTCTCCTAGGTTAATTGGACTCCTGAGATTAACAAGGAACATTTGGTACAGGGTCTACTTCCTGATGTACAGGTACCAACTTCTGTAAAAGAAATGCGCTATTGCCAGGTTTCATTCCAAGATGATCACGTGTCTCTGGAAAGTGCATTTACAGTAAGGTTTGTGGACTTATTATATTTTGAGGTATTTTTAAATTTAGCATATACCAACAAAAATACTTTCCTTCGGTGTACAAGCGAATATTGTTTTTAAGGAAGAAAATATTATCATTTCCATGAATGAAAGATTGTCTTTGGAATAAAGCTTCTTTGGAGATAGTGCTTACTGCTATAACCCTGTACCAAATTGGAGATAGATCTTACTGTTATAACCCTGTACCAAATTGGCCCTTCAGTAACTAACTGGAAGACCTAGAACCTTCGTTAAAGAAAAATCCTCCTAGTGCAAGCAACATCTAAAAAAAAAACGCTTGCAAGGTGACCATGACATGAAAAAATACAAAAGTTATAGTGTGATCAGTCAATGTATTGTTCAGAAGGAAAAATTCTTTTCATTGGTCACTAAGGATTTTCAAAGCTGAGTTCAACTGAAGTTATAGTTGTGCTTATAGAGAAGGGAATGACAGAAATACGTTTTAAAAAACCCATCTTCTACCCTAGTCTGTCAATTCTTTGGACACCTCTTTTCCAGTAACCTCTTATATTTTACTTCCTCTACTCATTTCCGTACTATCTCCAGCACTTAGAACAGTTCTGTGTTTAAGATTAAAATTTCAAATATGCTGCTTCGTGACCACGTCACGTCTCTTGAGGAGTTACTCTTGTCGGCCTGTCTGTTTTCCAGTGTTCTCTACTTTCCATTGAATCCAGCACAGATATTATAATTTAGCATCTCTAAATTAAGAGTTGGTCAGAGTTTTTGGTCAGTATTCCCTAATATTTTAAACTGTCTCTTCTCTATTTCCTTTTCAATTAGTAGCCATGTTCTACTATATTTGAGTTTTAGAATATAAACATCATATATGTTACTCTTTAGTGTATGGTAACTATTTTAATTTCCTTTCCATTTCTTTTTCTTTTTTTTTTTTTTTTTTAGACAGAGTCTCACTATGTGACCCTCAGTAGAGTGCTGTGGCATCACAACTCACAGCAACCTCAAACTCATGGGCTCAGTGATTCTCTGGCCTCAGCCTCCCAAGTAGCTGGGACTAGAGGGACCTGCCACAACACCCAGCTATTTTTTTGTTGCCACTGTTGTTTTAGCTGTCCAGGGTCAGGTTTGAACCTGCCAGCCTTGGTGTATGTGGCCTGTGCCCTACCCACTGAGCTACGGGTACTGCTCTTTTAATTTTATTTTATTTTTTTTTTTTTTGCTATAATTAATGGTGTAACTAAAGCCTTTTAATTTACTATCTAATTTCAGACCACTTCCTGATGAACCTAAACATTTAAAATGTGAATTAAAAGGTGGAAAAACCATACAGATGGGCCAAGAGCTTCAAGGAGAAATAGGTTAGTATGATCTGCTTGCTTGCTTGCTTTTTTTTTTTTTTTTTTTTTTTTTTTTGTTAGTTTACTATTATTATTATTTTTTTTGTAGAGACAGAGTCTCACTTTATCGCCCTTGCTAGAGTGTTGTGGCATCACACAGCTCACAGCAATCTCCAGCTCCTGGGCTTAGGCGATTCTCTTGACTCAGCCTCCCGAGTAACTGGGACTACAGGCGCCCACCACAACGCCCAGCTATTTTTTTGTTGCAGTTTGGCTGGGGCCAGGTTTGAACCCGCCACCCTGGGTATATGGGGCCAGCACCCTACCCAATGAGCCACAGTTGCCACCTGATTTGCTTTCTTTCCTAAAAACACTTACGGGCTCGGGTCTGTAGCACAGTGGTTACAGTGTCAGGCACATAACACTGGGGCTGGCGTGTTCAAACCCAGCCCAGGCCTACTAAACAACAATGACAACTGTAACAAAAAATAGCCCGGCATTGTAGCAGGCACCTGTGGGTCCAGCTACTTGGGAGACTGAGGCAAGAGAATCGCTTAAGCCCAAGAGTTTGAGGTTGCTATGAGCTTGTGATGCCACAGCACTCTACCAAGGGTGACATAGTGAAACTCTGTCTCAAAAACAAACAAAAAAACCCCAAAACAACGAAAAACTTTTATGATGTATATTTTAGCATACATAATCTATGAAAGCTTTGGGTTTGTATGTTATTGGTTTTAAAATCCATTGTTGAATAAGATTGAAGTATTTTGATAATCTTTGCCTAGGTTAATATACCTTCAAAGTCAGTTTGGAGACTGACTTTATCAAAATATTTCAAAAATATTTTGTTGAGAAGATTTTGCCTTTTGTTAGAATCTGTAACAATAATAATAAAAGTGTAAATTAAGTCAAGCCTAGTATTATGGGCCTATAGTCCCAGTTACTTGGGAAGCAAGGTAGAGGATGCTTAGGCCTAGTGGCTCAAAGCTAACTTAGCAAGACCTTATCACTGAAAAACAATTTTTTAAAAAAGGGGTAAAGTAGGAGGGGCCCATAGCTCATTCGGTAGGGCACCGGCCACTACACCGAGGGTGGCAGGTTTGAACCTGGTCCAGGCCTGATAAGCAACAATGACAACCGCTACCTAAAAATAGCCAGGTGCTGTGGTGAGCGCTTGTAGTACCTCCTATTAGGAAGGCTGAGGCAAGAGAATCGCTTGAGCCCAAGAGTTTGAGGTTGTTGTGAGCTGTAACGCCATAGCACTCTACCCAGGGCAACAGTTTAAGACCCTGTCTCAACAAAAAAAAGAAAGGAGGGGGGGTGTCTGGGTGTCTGTAGCACAGTGGTCATGGTGCCAGCCACATACACTAAGGGGGGTGGGTTCAAATGTGGCCCAGGCCAGCTTTAAAAAAAAAAAAAAAAAAAAAAGACAACTGCAACAAAAAATAGCCGGGTGTTGTGGCGGGCACCTGTAGTCCCAGCTACTTGGAAGACTGAGGCAGATGAATTGCTTAAGCCCAAGAGTTTGAGGTTGCTGTGAGCTGTGACGCCATGTCACTCTACCGAGGGCAACATAGTAAGACTCTGTCTCAACAACAAAGTGGTAAAGCAAATGGATCTCTATGTAGTTTTTCCTTATATCTATAAAATTATGCACTATTAAAATTCTATCTTCATTAAAATCTGATTAACATTAGCATCATGTTAAATATTGAAGTACTTATTTAGATTCTTGATATTGTTTGTAGTGAGTATGAAAGAAATAAGAATAATCATTTTATACTAAAAAATTTAGTAAGAGAACAAAGTAAGTTTATAAACATCTTTTTATTGAGTGTATTATAAATATTTATGTCTTTCATTAAAAAGGTAACACTAAAATAAAACTTTTTTTATTAAAGTTATAATAATTACAGATCAGTATGGAAATCAGATTCAAGCCTTTTCACCAAGTTCTTTATCTGCTTTATCAATTGCTGGAGTTGGACTTGATAATTCAAATTTGAGAACTACTTTTCAGGTATGGCTACCTTCTGTAAAAGTTGATTTATACCATTGTTTATATATAACAGGGTTGGGAAACTAACTAAAAGAAGTTTAATTTTCATTTTTTACATGAACACTCATAAAAGGCATTTAAAAAACTTTCATAATGAAAAATTGCAAACATGCAAAAACAGAATAATGTAATTCTTGTGTTCTCATACACTTTCAGTAGTCATCATCTGTCTTTATATCATTATTTTGAAGCAAATTTCATAAATATTTTGGTATATAATATATAAATATATAAAATGGTAGTTTTTCAAGTAATTGTTTAAATAGAACTTTTTGGTGCTCACACCTAAATTAACAAGATACGAATATAGGAAACCTTAATTGTTAAGGTTTGTGACTTGGCAGTTAATTCGGGTTAGCTTGAAAAATAAAAACCCTGGTAGAATTCTTTCGGTCTGAAAGAAGCATCATGTCGGACAGCTTTGGGAAAACGGACATGCTGGAACTAGATCTTCAAGGAACATAGAACGATGAAGCCAGGCCAGAGTGAGTCAGAGAAAAGGACATCTCACAAGTCTAAAGGAAGTTTGATTCATTTAGAGTATCGGGTGCTTTTTCAAACTCTTCTTTCTTTTAGAAGCCTGTTATACTTTTCTACTTGACAATAATCACAAAAATAGCCTCCATTGTTGCCCTTTCTAGATAGAATTTTGGTCTCTTCTAATCTGCTATGTTACTGTTTTATCATTTTCAAAACACCACATTCACTGTTGAAAAACTTTTTTTTTTTTTTTTTTTTTTTGAGACAGAGTCTCAAACTGTTGCTTTGGGTAGAGTTCTGTGCCGTCATAGCTCATAGCAACCTCCAACTCTTGGGCTTAAGCAATCCTCTTGCCTCAGTTTTTCTACTTTTAATACAGATAGGGTCTCACTTTTGCTCAGGCTGATCCTAATCAGAGCTTAAGCTATCCACCTGCCTTGGCCTCCTAGAGTGCTAGGATTATAGGTCTGAGCCACAGCGCCCAGCCTAGAACTTTTAAGGATGTTACCTGTACAGTGATAAAGTGTGCTCTTTGACTTTTAGTTTCTTTCATTACCTAGGTACACCTTTCGTGTTTTCTGAAATCAGAAAATAAATGTGTGCCTGTTTATGCATGAACAATCCTGCTTCTTAGCACCCTGTGCATAGGCTCCTAACCTCTTTCACCTACTTGCTCTTAAATTACAACCTGTCTTCCTATGTCTTCAGTTTTCTTGTCTGTTAGATATTCTCATCATCATATAAACATACTGTAATGTCTCTAAGGAAAAAAACTACTAAAATTTCTTTGGTGTTATATATTCCTATGTGTCTATTTCCTTCTTCCTTTTTATAGTAAAACTCCTCAGAAGAGCTATAAGCTCTCTCTGTCTTTGCATCCATTTCTGTCATTCTGTAGCAAGCCACTCTGACCACGTTTTTCTGCTGTGGTCTACCTGACGAAATCCAGTGTGCAGTTTTCAGTTCTCATGCTACTTTTAGGTCCATCAGCATTTTACACTGTGCTACATTTAAAATTCATTGTTGGTGGCTGGGTGCAGTATCTCAATGCTTGTAATACTAGCACTCTGGGAGACCAAGGTGGATGGATTGCCTGAGCTTAGGAGTTCAAAACCAGCCTGAGCAAGAGTGAGACTCATCTTTAAAAATAGCGAGCAAAGGCAGTGCCTGTAGTTCAATGGTTAGGGCACCAGTCACATACACCCAGGCTGGTGGGTTCGAACCCAGCCCAGGCCAGCTAAAACAACAGTAACAGCCGCAACAATGACAACAAAAAATAGCCGGGCGTTGTGGCGTGTGCCTATAGTCCCAGCTACTAGGAAGGCTAAGGCAAGAGAATCGCTTAAGCCCAAGAGTTTGAGGTTGCTGTGAGCCGTGACACCATAGCACTCTACCCAGGGCAACAGCTTGAGACTCCGTGTAAAAAAAAAAAAAAAGAAGTGGCTCGGCGCCTGTGGCTCAAGCGACTAAGGTGCCAGTCATATACACCTGAGCTGGCGGGTTTAAATCCAGTCCCGGCCCACCAAACACCACTGACAGCTGCAACCAAAAAAATAGCTGTGCCCTCTGGCAGGTGCCTGTCAGTCCAGTTACTTGGAAATGGAGGCAGGATAATTGCTTGAGCCCAGGAGTTGGAGGTTACTGTGAGCTATGATGCCACAGCACTCTACCCAGGGTGACAGCTTGAGGCTCTGTCTCTAAAAAAAAAAAAAAAAAAAAGTGACCCATGTAGTTTTCCACCCCAGCATAATCTGACATCATTTCTCCCCTGATAGCTCATTATTTTCAAAATTGTGTATTTAATTCTATTTATACTTAGCTACAATTTATAAATGTAATTTCATTTCTAAGATTTGAAATAAAACCAGAACAACTTCTGACATGACTTAAAAAAGAAATCACAGGCTCAGTGCCTGTAGTTCACTGGCTAGGGCCCTAGCCACATACACTGGAGCTGGTAGGTTTGAACCCAGCCCGGGCCTGCCAAACAGCAAGGACAACTACAACCAAAAAAAAAAAAGAAATAGCCCGGCGTTGTGGCAGGTGCCTGTAGGCCCAGGTACTTGGGAGGCTGAGACAAGAGAATTGCTTAAGCCCAAGGGTTGGAGGTTGCTGTGTGAAAAAGTCACCTCTTCAAATGGCTTTTTGTTGTTTTACAATTAAATGTGGAATTCTATGATAGACTTCAAATATTTTGAACTTTTAATACATTTACTAATGAATATCTATTTAATATGTTTCCCAAATGTTGAAAAGGTCTGTGTTCATTGGTGATTTTGGAGAAATTAAGTTCAGTCATTTTTTTTTTTTTTAAAGAGATAGAATTTTATTTTGTCGCCCTCGGTGGAGTGCTGTGGCATCATAGCTCACAGCAACCTCCAGCTCTTGGGCGTGGGTGATTCTCTTACCTCAGCCTCCCAAGTACCTGGGACCACAGGCACCCACCACAATGCCTGGCTATTTTTTTGTTGCAATTTGGCCCGGCCTGGGTTTGAACCCACCACCCTTGGTATATGGGGCTGGTGCCCTACTCACTGAGTCACAGGCACCACCCCAAGACTAAACTTTTTTTTTTTTTAAAGACAGTGCCTGAAGCTGTCACCCTGGGTAGAGTGCCCTGGCATCCCTGCTCATAGCAACCCCCAACTCCTGGGCTTAAGCGATTCTCTTGCCTCCACCTCCTAAGTAGCTGGGACTACAGGCACCCGCCACAACACCCAACCATTTTTTGGTTATAGTTTTCATTGCTGTTTGGCAGGCCCGGGCTAGATTCAAACCTGCCAGCTCTGGTGTATGTGGCCAGCGCCTTAGCTGCTTTAGCTACAGGTGCCGAGCCAATTTCAGTCAGTTTACAACAGTTTTTTACATAAAACATATTGCAAACTGTTATTTCAGAACATAAAACATAAAGTTTTTATCTCTGTTTTAAAATTTTAATGAAGTGGATTTGCACCCAGTAGAAATTTAAAATGATTGTATCATTAAGGATCATTGTTAAAATGTGAATACTATAGTACTCATGTCAGTATAGGATCGTTCACTCACATTGCCAATATTATAGGCCGGTTTCATTAATTCTCATTAATATGTTGGGTTAGATTTTATTCTAAGACATTGATTGATGACAAATCAGAACCCCTACATTTGTGGGGACTGTCTTGTGAGCATGCAATGGAAGAAGTAAGTGATAAGAAGAAAGTAAAGTAGGGCAGGGGATAGTGTGCCATTAAGGAGGGTGATCAGGAAGACCTTGTATGCAAAAAAAAAAAAAGCTAAGGAAAAGCCGTGTAGGTATCTGGTAAAGAATGTTGCAAACAAAGGGAAAGAGCAAATACAAAGGCTATTGAGCAGGGACATGCTTGTCTATTTGGTTTGCAAAAAGGAGATGTTTTAAGGAAGAGGGAAGTTAGGAAAAGATGTAAGATAATCTTAAGACCCCCTCACCCCTTTCTTTTCTCCTTGAGACAGAGTCTAACTTTATTGCTGTCCGTAGAGTGCTTGTGGTGTGATAGCTCACAGCAACCTCAAATTTTGGGCTCAAGTGATTCTCTTGCCTCAGCCTTCCAAGTAGCTGGAATTACAGGTGCCTTCCACAACGCCCCAGCTACTTCTAGAGGCCAGGTCTCACTGTAGCTCAGGCTGGTTTTCTTGTGATCTCAGGCAGTCCTGCCGTGGCCTCCCAAGGGTGTTAGGATTACAGGCGTGAGCCACTGTGTGCGGCTTCCCCCTTTAAAAAATTTTAGTGTCCTCTCTTGAAAATAAAACACATGGTGTGCCCCTGTTGGCATATGTGCAATTTTTTTGCCATTATGTTACTCAGAAACACATTTGTATGCCCATGGAATAATGACAAAACATTTTATTTTTTGGAAACTAAGTGATACCGTCTGTCTTTTCTCAATGTATTTTTCCTCACTAGGAAAACACCCAAAGTGTAAGTGTAAGAGGCATCAGATTTATTCCAGGTCCTCCTGGAAATAAAGATCTTTGTTTTTCTTGGCGTGAGTTTTCTGACTTTATTCGAGTGCAACTAATTCCTGGACCTCCAGCTAAACTTCTTCTAATAGACTGGCCAGAACTAAAGGAGGTAAGTAACTTCTTGACTGAAACAACTTAATCACATCATTTATTACTTTAGGATTGTCAGTGTAGCAGAATAGGTATATTTTGTTGTTGAAAAACAGCTAACAATCATAGCTAATAATTAGAAGATAAATACTTATTTATTACTGTGTCCTAGTTTGTTAAAATGAATGTAATAGTTTCGTTGTTTTTTTGAGACAGTCTCAAGCTGTCATGATGGGTAGAGTGCCCGGTGTCATAGCTCACAGCAACCTCCAACTTTTGGGCTCAAGCAATCCTCTTGCCTCAGTTTTTTTCTATTTTTTAGTGGAGATGGGGTCTTGCTTTTTGCTCAGGCTGGTCTCGAACTCCTGTGCTCAAGCAATCCACCTGCCTTGGCCTCGCAGAGTGTTAGGATTACAGGCATGAGCCGCTGCACCCGGACTGAATGTAATAATTTAAATCTTAAAACAGGTTACAGAAATTCTCACACATGCATAAAAGTAAAAAGATGGGTATAATAAACCTGTGCCTACCCAGTTTCAGCAGTCACTCAGTTTTGCCAGTTTTGCTCTTTGTTCTCTCACACTAACTTAAAACCATTTAGTTAGATTTTTAAAAAGCATATCCCAGACATCAAGCCATTATACCCATAAATATTTCAGTGTGCTTTCCTATTCAAGTACTTGAAGATATATAAAATTTTTTTGGAAACAGAGTCTCACTTTGTCACCCTTAGTAGAGTGCTATGGCATCTTAACTGACAGCAACCTCAAACTCTCAGGATCAAGCGATTCTCTTGCCTTAGCCTCCTGTGTAACTGGGACTATAGCCCCCGTCACTGTGCCCAGCTATTTTTAGAAATGGGGTCTCACTCTTGCTCAGGCTGTTCTCCAACCTGTGAGCTCAGGCAGGTCTCCAACCTGGGAGCTCAGGCAATCTACCCGCCTCCCACCTTTGCCTCCCCGAATGTTTGGAATACAGGCATGAGCCACCACTCCTGGCCCAAGTACTTAAATCTTAAATACTAATTTTAAAAATATCTGCCCCATCTTACTTTAGTTGATTTTTCTTACTTAATTTTTAGCTCTGGTGTATGTGGCTGGCGGTCTAGCTAAGCAACAGGAGCCGAGCCCAGAGGGCAGCTTTATATTCATAAACATTTTTGCATTTAATTTTAGAAATTTGCTTTTTCACTATTTCCTGGAAAACTTTATTAGTGACTTGGGCTATACGTCATTTATCGAAAGGTATTTTTTAAAAGTAATTAGGAGTCCTTTAAAAAGCTAGGATATTCTTTAAAGGTAGTTAAGGTAGACAGTTATATGATTAGGTATAAAGTACAATGAGTTTTCATTTGGAAACTGTCACTAGTGAGAATTCAAGCTTTTTATAAACTTTGGCAGATGGAACATAGTCAGCTGTAGCTTTGTAAACCTTATGGTATACAAGCATTATAACTAAAACCAATCTCAAGGTTTTTCTCCTTCTGAGAGACAGGGTCTCAATTCTGTTGCTCAGGCTAGAGTGCAGTGGTACAATCACAGTCCACTGCAACCTCAAAGTCCTCCAAGGCTCAAGTGATCCTCCAGCCTAGTTTCCAGAGTAGCTAGGACCACAGGTGTGTACCACCATGTCTAGGTAATTTTTTATTTCTTGTAGAGATAGAGTCTCACTGTGCTGCCCAGGCTGGTCTCAAAGTCCTGGCCTCAAGCAATCCTTTTGCCTCAGCCGCCCAAATTGGTGGGATTACGGCATCAGCCATCATGCCTGCGCTATTTCTCTCCTTAATGTGCTATCCATAACACAATGTTAATTTTTCTTTCCATTTCACTTCTGACATTATTTGGTAACCATCTAACTCAGATAAGAGTATGAGGTGGGGCTCACTGCTTCCAGCTCAGCAGTTAGGGTGTTGGCCGCATACACCAGGGCTGGTGGGTTCGAACCTGGCCGGGGCCTGCCAAACAACAATGACAACTACAGCAGCAACAACAAAATAGCCAGCCATTGTGGTGGGCGCCTGTAGTCTCAGCTACTTGGGAGGCTGAAGCAAGAGAATCGCTGGAGCCCAAGAGTTAGAGGTTGCTGTGAGCTGTGACTCCATAGCACTCTAACCAGGGTGACATAGTGAGATTCTGTCTCAAAAAATAATAAATAAAATAAGAGTATGAGGTGGAAGAAGCTGAAGAACTATCTCAGTAGGGGAGAGATGATAAATCAACTTTCCTTTTTCATTCTTCAGTTTTCTTCCATTTCCTTTTGTTTAACTTCTAAAATCTGACACAGGATTGGGTCTTAGGTTATTGTGGTTAATAAAGTGTCTTTGATATGCCCAATATTAATAGTTCAGGAGATAGATTCCTAGAATTACACAAGCCTTACATATTAGCTAGAGAAAAAGCAAGAAACACTTTATTTTTTATTTTTTTATTTTAATATTTAAAAACTTTTTTTATTAAATCATAACTGTGTACATTGATGCATTTATGGGGTTCAGTGTACTGATTTTATATACAATGTAAAATGCTTCCATGAAACTGATTAACACTTCTATCACCTCACTTATTTGTTGTGGTAAGACAGTTATAAAACTTTTTAGTAGTTTTGAAATGTAATATTGCATTATGCACATTAGGTGAGATCTCCCCAAGTACTCTCCCTCTTCCTGCCTCCCCCCTTCCCTCTCCTTTTCCCTTCTACTTTCTGGACTATAGTTATGTTTTACCATTTGTATGAATATGTAGGTGATTATATATTGATTTCATAGTAGTATTGAGTACATTGGATACTTTTTTCCCATTCTTGAGATACTTTACTGAAAAGAGTGTATTCCAGCTCCATCCAGGTAAACATAAAAGAGGTAAAGTCTCCATCTTTTTATGGCTGCATAGTATTCCATGGTGTACATATACCACAATTTGTTAATCCAGTCCTGGGTCGATGGGCACTTGGGCTGTTTCGATGTCTTGGCTATTATGAATTGTGCTGCAGTAAACATTCTGGTGTAAATGTCTTTGTTGTAAAATAATTTTTGATCATCTCGGTATATATACCTAGTAGAGGAATTGCAGGATTGAACCGTAGGTCTACTTTTAGTTCCTTGAGTATTCTCCAAACTTCTTTCCAAACAGGTTGTGCTAGCTTGCATTCCCACCAGCAGTGTAGAAGCGTTCCCTTCTCTCCACATCCACATCAACATTTGTAGTTTTGGGATTTTGTGATGTGGGCTACTCTTACTGGAGTTAGATGATATCTCAAAGTGGTTTTGATTTGCATTTCTCTGATAATTAAGGATGATGAGCGTTTTTTCATGTGTTTGTAGTCCATGTGCCTGTCTTCTTCAGAGAAGTTTCTGTTCAAGTCTCTTGCCCACATACAAATTGGGTTATTTGTTCTTTTCTTACTGATTAGCTTGAGTTCTCTGCGGACTGGTCAGAAGCATAGCCTGCAAAAATCTTCTCCCATTCTGAAGGTTGTCTGTTTGCTTTACTTACTGTGCTCTTGGCTGTGCAAAATCTTTTTAGTTTGATCAGATAGATCCCAGTAATATATTTTTGGTGTTGCTTCAATTGCCTGGTGGGTCCTCCTTACAAAATATTCTCCCAGGCCAATTTCTTCAAGTGTTTTCCCTGAACTCTCTTCTAGTATTTTATAGTTCCCTGTTTTAAGTTCAGATCTTTTATCCAGTGAGAATCAGTTTTTGTTAATGGTGAAAGGTGGGGGTTCAGTTTCAGTCTTCTATAGGTCGCCAGCCAGTTCTTCCAGCACTGTTTGTTAAATTAGGGAGTCTTTACCCCCTCTGAATGTTTTTGTTTTTGTTTTGAGACAGAGTCTCATTATGTCACCCTTGGTAGAGTGCTGTGGCATCACAGCTTACAGCAACCTCCAAACTCTTGGCAGCCTTCCAAGTAGCTGAGATTACAGGCACTCGCCAAAATGTCTGGCTATTTGTTGTTGTTGTTGTTGTTGTTGTTGTTGTTGTTATAGCTGGCCTGGGCCGGGTTTGAACTCACCATCCTCATTGTATGTGGCCCACCCCCTACCCACTGAGCTACAGGCACCGCCCCCACTGAGTGTTTTTGATAGGCTTATCAAAGATCAAATGATGATAAGTAGCTGGGTTCATCTCTTGGTTCTCTGTTCTTTTCCATAAATCTACCTCTTTGTTTTTGTGCCAGTACCATGCTGTTTTGATCACTGGAGATTTATAGTATGGCCTGAAGTCTGGTAACATGATACCTCCTAATTTGTTTTTATTTCTGAGTAGCAAGAAACATTTTAAAGTCAACAAGGCAGTGTAGATCCATCAGTGAACAATCTGATTAAATTTAGGGCTAGAAAA